>MU225054.1:1427675-1450011 GCA_018584345.1 Thuja plicata
CCAAATCATTCAGTCTCTCCTTCTTGTATTCATCTTCTACAATCTTAGTAGCAGAGTCTACTAAGCTTATAAAGTGTGATTTGAAGTTTGACAAAATGTTGTCCACATCTTCAACTGATTGGACTTTTGCTACTTTTGATCAGCACTAAGTCATTCAGTATTTTTACTGTTTCCAAAAAGTGAGGATTTCTCATCACTTTTTTCTCTTTTTCCTTTTCCATAGCAAGAACATTGATCTTAATTAGGTATTCTTCTCCCCATGCATCCAAACTTACTGAATCAGGAGTTAACCTTGACAACAATGAGGTAGATGGTTGAGTGGATGGTGAGAATATAGTATTCTGACTTGTATCCATGCATTCAACCTTTACTGGTTTCTCTTTTATTGGTGTCTTGTCACCTTGAGTATCATCTTGAGTATCTTTATTTATGTCAATTTGATCATTGATGGGAACTTCATCTTGTTGTGTAGAGGTACCATCAGTGCACATTTCTTCAGTGCTTACAAGTGCCTTATCAACTTTGTCCATATCTTTTTCAGATGCAGTCATGAATATCTTTACATTGTCAACTACTATAGTGTCTTCTGATTCTTTGTTTGTATTAGAAATTATTGTCACTGTGGGCGCTGAAACCTGTGGACCTGTCATAGGCACAATCTGAATCACTGGTTTTGTAACATGTTCAGGAGGAGTTGGAGTATCTTTTGTTGTAGGCACCATTTTTGGATACATGTGTCTATCCATAAACACTTGTGCAAATGCCTTTTTAGTCTCCTTACCTATCTGCTCATATTCTTTGTTCATAATCTGTAGGGTCCTTGTCTTAGTTCAGAGATGAGGCTTCACTAGATCTAATAATATAGCCTTCTCATCATGCGAGCATATAGGAAGAAGAGTATCCAATTTTTCTTCTCTTATCCTCATGTCTTCCTCTATTGCATTTCTTTTCATGATCTCTGATAAGTTCCATAACTGATCCGTTATAACTGTCTTGAGTTCAAGAACTATCTTCTTGAACTTGATCATATGAGATATGATCATAGAGTGTATCTCATTCTTATCAATTTCTTGATACTTTTCATAGACTTTAGAAAGTGTATCTAATCTTCCTTCATTTACAATCCTATTCCTCAACACATTTAAACTAGGTCTAAATCCTACCTCAGGAGGAGCTTGAGTATTCTTTGCTTTGCTCTGAGTGTTCCTTGAGGATGGGTGATTAGTGGGTGCCTATTTTCTTCCTCTAGTCTTCTTGCTTGGTGTAGACAGTGGAGATGAATCTAAGTCAATGGTGGTAGAGGGCACAGAGGTGCTCTCTACTTTCTTATTCTTTTGGATCTATTCAGCTTTCTCAAGTACTTTTTCTATCTTGGCATCTCTGGCTTTGTCAAGATCTTCTTGAGTGACTCCATGAACTTTCAGTATGTTAGATGTAATTCTGGATGCTTTCCTTTTATTATCATAACTGTGTAAGATAGTCTCCACTTCATTGGTCTTCTCTCTGTAAGTGCCTCACCTAGGCTCATTAGGATCTTTGGGCGCTGACAATAAAACTTGCGCACATCCTTCTAACACATGTTCTTATACTTCCTAACCAAGATGATGAATCCATTTGGTTCTAGTTCAACTTCCTCCATGCATGTGCAATCTATTTCTACCATGAAACATATGGTATCCTTGTATTTGTCAACTATCTTCTCAGATAGTCTGAACCTATTTTGAATTTTGATCCTGAATGTCTTTATATCCATATCCATGGCATCCCTTACACTGCTCTCTAAAGTGACCTTAAGAGAAATCTGAGACATGGTGGGTTTTCTCCTATCTAGATAAAGGTTTACAACCTTTCCAACTATATGGAAATATAAGTAGATGATCAGAGATCCAAACCTAAATGTTTTGGTCATGTCATGCTTGATAATTTGAATGTTGTCAATCAATTGACCATGCAAGATCTCACATAGGTTGTATTGAGTGTTGTCCTTCACCATTCTGATAGCTGCTAGGACTGTTTCTGTAGAGACACTGTTCAACCTGATTTCTTGCTGAAACTTATACCCAAGTATCATTTTTATGATTTTTATGTCATCTTCTTTGATAGGGTCAACTGTCATTCTGCGCTTGTCACTTCTAGATAGACAAACTTGCTCAATTTTTTTCTTGACATCCTTACCAATAGGAAAAACTGGTCTAGTCTTGGGAAGTCTAGTTAATTCATGGATTAGGCCTATAGTGATGTGCACAGGAACCTCACCAATCCAATAAAGATCATCATGTATTCTGCTTAACAAAATCTTCACCCATTCTGGCTCATCAAACTCATGTGCATTTGAGTATTTGAAAATAGGGTTATCTTTCAAGTACATGAACTCATCCTTGAATGTGTAATCAGGTTTCATCATTGATCCCATATGAGTGGCTATGCTGACATCTCCTACTATTTCCTTCTTACCTTAAATATACGCTAGAATATCTTCCACGTGAACAACACCTAGCGAGGTTTTGGAGAAAGCCCCTTCCACCTCATCCAGTATGGATTTGAATGGATGCTTCTTGAATACAAATCGCTTCCCCTCTACTATATCAAACACAACTGGGGTTTCCATACTTACTTGGAACTTACTTAAGTAGGGTTTCATGAAATTTTGAAATGGCACGACTGCAGTGTTTTGTTTCAAACTTTTTGTCTATTCACTTAACTGCCAAATCTGTTATACTTCTGTGCCTTGATGTCTAGTGCTCCAATGCTCTCCAAATTCTATGCTCTCAAATGCAAGTGTGAGAAAGATCAAATACTTATTTTCTTTTATACAATCTACTACATTTAATGTTCGCAATCATACACAAATTACTCAGAGATTTTGAAACTTAGATCCCGATGCATTTTAGACATTGCATGAATGCACATAACAATATTATATTCTTGTAACCATGATATCATAGGCACATACTTAGAGGTGAGTATACCAACCGCACAGGGGTCCTAAGCTAGAGTAGCTCCCCCTAAGACCAAGAAGGTCTATTCAAGCAAAAGTAGAGGGTGCGTCCACTATGGATGCATCAACTACTTTGTTAGCATCATTTTCCTTCTTTACTTCAACCCAAATTTTTCTTGAATCTTCATTTTCTTGAACAAAATTAACTTCTCCTTTCTCTTCAAATAGTGATTTCTTAGGATATTCTTGGTTTTGAGTTTTGGATCTACAAAACCTTGAGATGTGTCCAGCCTTTCCACATGTGTGACAAATGATAGGAGGTCTGATGCTCTTGTTCATCATGCTGCATTGCTTTGCTTTGTGTCCATTGTAGTTACATATCTGACATGTAATGTTCTGTAGATTCCTTTGAAGTTGATTTCTTTGATTGTTTTGAATCATTCTTCTTTGATTTTGTAGTGACAGATTTCTTTGATTTGTTCTACAATGTATAGCTCTGTGACCAAATTTATTACAAGAGAAACAATAACCATTAAAGGGTCTTACCTCTTTGCAATCTCTTGCCAAATGACTATGTTTGCTGCATGCATAACAAGTTTTGTTAACTTGCTTGATTTCCCTTTTTGGTAGATCTACTTTAATCTCTTCAACATTTTCAACTCTCCTTGCTTCTGAAGATGCTTCATGAGGTTTCTCTCTTTCTTGTAATGAATTGACTTTAGTTTGTGTTATATTGAATCCAAGACCAATAGTGTCACCTTTTTGCTTTTGTGCATTGAGCTGAGATTGAAGTGAATCAGAACTTGTGTGAAGTTTATCAATCTTATCCTTTGCTTCTGTTAATTCAGATTCCAACTTCTTTTTTATATTTTCCAATTCCAGAACTTTCATGTTTTCTTTTAAAAGTTCATCATCTAGTTGCTTGCTTTCTTTGATCTTTTCTTCAATAGCAATTTGGTTGTCTATGAGCTGTTCATCCAAATTTTCAACTTTATCTTTCAGAGACATATTCTCTTCATTGATATTTTTGATCATTTTCCCTAAGTCACTTGTAGAAAAATCTTTCAAATCTTTTCTTAGTTTCTTGATAAGCATTTGTGAGCCATAAACTTTCAGTCTAAGTTCTTCATTTTCTCTTTTATATCTATCAAGATCTTCAAGAGCTGCTTCAAGATTCTTTTTCAAATGTTTTTCTTCTGCTGAGTCCATGATCTCCTCAAGTGGTTAAACTTATTTGCTAAGGACTAGAGCTCTGATACCAATTGTTAGAAACATTGAGAGGGGGGGTGAATCAGTGTTTGTGTATTAAATACTTTTCAGCAACTTAAACATAAATCAAACATATATAGAATGAAGCTAAAATAAGAACTCATAACACATGATATGATTACGGGGAAACCTTGATCAGAGGAAAACACCAGTGGGAATTAGTACCCACAAATATTGTACTAAGTATAATGAACCTGTAAGAGTTCCTTTGCCCTGTTAGAAGCAGTCTTCACAATATGAGTACAATGACCTCGTTAAAGGTCTGAGCCTATTGGGAGTATTTTACAAAACCCTGTTAAAGGCATATGGCTAACTACCTAGGCTCACTACCCAATAAGATGAAGGCTACAACCTTCTGAAAGATGATATGCACTATATCAAAATGAACTGTTGTGATGACACTGTTGTCTGATCAGTTTCATGTATGCGCGAATGCTCTTACTCTCTTAAAGAGAAATATCATATACTGACTTCATTATACTATCCTTCTGTATCTTACTCTTACATTATAATCAACGCTTGTAGCATTACTTTACATTACATACTTACATGTTCATATTTGAATAGGTGCGACCCAAAACAAAACACTAGTCTTCCCTAAAACAAAATATACAACGCTTCCGAACAAGTCGGCTCAAGCATGTTTACTACAATGATAATTAATTCATTACAAACATATAACAAAAGGTGCTTAGCCATTACATTACAAAATAATTCACACTGATCAAAATAGTAGTCGGCTTCCATGCTCTGTCTTCTGGACTGCTGGTCTACTGATCTGCCTGTAACTTTGCCATACTGTTGTTTCATACTATGCGTGTCTAGATGTAGCATGTACACATGTCATACAACTTATATCTGAACACACATACACTGACTCAATCTCTCACACGTGCACTGATGTGCTGATTGTTGAGTATCTCTGTCTGCCCTATTTTCATACTTACTCATTTTGTCTTTCATGACATAAACTAAACATGACTTTGTTGCCATGATGACAACACAAAATGAGTCATGCATCCTCAGGAAGTCAACTTACCAATAGATCTAACTTTCCACGTCGGATAAATTACTGAATTTGTATTTATAGCTTCTTGATTTAATTTTAAATCCATTATGTGTGGAGGAAGCAATTTATTTTATATTGTTTTAATTATTTTTACTAATTTAAAACATGCAAACTAAAGATCAAAGTCAAGTTATAAACCTTAGATCTAAGAGTTAACATTGTAACGCGTGATTCCAATATAGGTCAAATACTTGTACAAATAGGTGCTTAATATATCTAGAATAGTTGTTGTTCAATGAAGATAGTAGCCACGGAGAGCGTCTAGAGACCATACAATAGAATTCATGCGGAAGGACAAAAATAGAATCAAATCAGTTTCAAGAACAAAACAAAGGCTACCGACAAGAAGAGAAAAGTTATTCATTAATCACTTAAGGTGATATTGTTATTCTGAGAGCTTTTATGGATCTATAATCAGCAATTGTAGATTGTATACAGTCAGGTCAACATTTTTACTCATTCTAACAAGTGTAGTACACTAATGAAATCCTTTCAAGAAAGGTGGGCTTAACCATCATATTGTAATTCTCATAACTGAGTGCACACTTAAATTAGTGTTTCTAAAGCTCTTGACAGAGTAGATCTTAACAAGTCTCCACCTCAATACTCCTAACAGGCTAGATCATCAGAAGTGATCAAATTGTAAGCCTTAATCGGCTCCCTTCCATTCTATAGATAGTGAAGTTTTGTGGGTACCATCCCCACCATATTTTTTACTTCCTAACAAGATTTTTCTGTGATATCGTATCTTGTGTTATGTGCTTATGATTTTTATGAATGTTTCTATGAATGTTGTAAACTATTAAAGATTATAAATGAATAATACATACATAAGAAAGAACAACAATAATGGTCTGTAATGAAGAAATGAATGATTACTAATGATAAATTGTGAAAGGTGTTAAAAGTTTTAGAGGTATTGATTCACCCCTCCCCTCTCAGTACTACTTCCCATTAATCCCAACAATTGGTATCAGTACCTCTAAAACTTACATCTACTTATCAATCTATTCATAAGTTCTTGTGGCATCTTATCTTCAAATTGTATTGGTATATATTTGAATACACACATTTTTGTAATGATTGCCTCTTCTAACTTATCCTAGTCCTCGGGGTCCAGAGTTAGCCATTTTCTAATTTTGGGGTTAGTTATCAAAACTAACTTAATAATTGATGCAAATTTCCCATCAATGGTGGTAGAGAGCTTATTCTTAACAATTTATTCATCCTTTTCAGTGTCCTCTATGTATTCCTTAGTTCTAAGGAACTTTCTTCTTTTTAGTGGTGCCTTTTTCATTGTTTGAGGCTTCCTTTTGTATGTTGTTACTTGTCCTTTCTTTATCGGTGAAGGAATTGCATCCTTTGTTGTCTGACTTTTGGTCCTTGATGAAGAAGTAGTCCTAGGTTTCTTTGCTAGTGGTGGTGGTGGTGCATCATAATCTGTGGATTCAGAGTCACTCAAATTTTCTTCTTCACCAATGGGTGACTATGCTTCGGTGTCATCCTTTTGTTCAGACTCCTCATCATTCACCAACAAATTTTTCTTTAACGTCTTTACCATTTTCTTTCTTCCTGTCAATCTTCTTCACAACTAAGCCTATTTTTATTCTTTCCTTGGCTTCTTCATAGGTTCCAAACCTAGGTTGTGACTTGTCCAATGGTTCATTAATCAATGCTTCAATAGCATTGGTGGCTTGATCTATGTTGAATTCATAGTAAAGTGGTGCCAACCATGCTATCCTCAGTAAAGATGGTTTGATATAGGTGTAATCAGTGTCCACCATAAAATATATATCAATTTTATACTTTTCCACCATTTGTTCTGGAATCCTCATTCATTTCTGCATTCTTTCCTTAAATACAGTGAATTATTCATCCATAACTGATTCAAATTTGTCACCTAGTGACTTGATGTATTCACTGATTTGTATGGTCACAGGTCGGGAAGTATCCCAGTTGACATTTCCTATGGATGGGAAGGATTCTTGAAAATAGAAAAATATGCACATTATAAGTGAACCAAACTTACATGAGTTAGACTTTGCAGTCCTGATTGTCCTCATGCTCTCCTCCAATTGCTTCATTAGAAGCTCAGATAAGTCCAATTGTAGACTCTTCTTTACTATCTTATGGGAAGTGTCATCTGCTCCACATGAAATGTTGTTTAATCTACTAGCTTGGTAGAACTTGTATCCTAGCACTCAAGCACCAAATTTTAGTTCTGGATCTTTGATGGTGTTAACCTTTAATCCTTTATTATCCCATACTGCACCTGTCATCTTCTCAATGTTAGGGTGAGGAGGGTGTTTAAGTGCCTTGGGCTTCTCAGTTATAGGATAACTAGTCACAATGTGTATCACATCTACGGTGATCTATTTTGGCTCATTTAGCCATATTTTTTGGTCATCCACTCTACTCAGTACTACTCGAATCCATTCGGTCTTAAACTCCCCAGGAAACATTAGGGCATTTGTTAGCCCTTTCACCTTGATATGTTTGTGCTCTTCTTTGATGTTCCTGTCTGTGCATAGCTTCTTGAAAGATTTCTCAACTTCCAGGTCTCCAATTTTAGCAATATTACAGTGAATGTAGGATTGAACATCCTTGATCTGTAAAACCCTAGGTGGTATTGCTAAAAAGGATCCAACATTGTCGAGTTGAGATGAAACCTCTGGAAAAAACTTATAATGAGGTTCTTAACATGTAGTGTTCTTGACGAGGTTAACCTTCTTATCCTTGGTGTTTTTCAACTTGGAAGTGCGAGACATGGTTTCCATCATTTCTTGAAAATTTAGGGCTTTTCCATAAAATAAAATAGTTAGCTTGATGATCTTTGTTACTTACTTTAACCTTCTATAGCTGCTATTTATTCAGAATCTGTATGCCATGAATCTACTTCAAGTGCTCTACAATTTGGTTGCTCTTTTTTTTTTCTCTTTGCTCTACTTCTTTGCTATAACTCACTTTGTGAATAATGATTACATCTGTCGCTCTATTTAGATGGTTCCCTAAGTGGCACAATTAATTTTCTACCCACTTGTCAGGTGTCGAAGATGGATTTTCTCGGGTTACATGCCAACTTTTTTTTTGGTGAAAATGCAATGCTTGGGGCAAGTGTCAACTCATTCAACTTTTCACATGTTTACCAATGGATCTTGGTATCTTGCAAAGACAAAAGTGCTTTTTTCTTGATTACCGATGAGTCTCAGGTTACATTGACTAACTTGGTTTTCATATGTTCATCGACGATTCTCAGTATGCTTTGACAACTTAGCTTTGTGTGTACACTGATGCTTTTCGGTATGCATTGACCGATGAGATTGAATTCATAGAATCATGACAAGTAATACCATAGTGCATCTTTAATCATGCTAGTTTGGCATTTTAACTATGTAAAATGGAACTATTGTAAGGTATAACTTGGTATAGTGCTGTTCCATACTTTTTCATCATAGGTGGGGGTGGTGATGTCACCATATCCATTGGATAAGGTGTCACCATTTTCATTGCTTGGTCTAGCTCCATCGGTGTTTGTAACTTTCCTCCACATTTTGTTTCTCATCTTACTGGTGTCTTCAATGGTATTTCCATTGGCAAAGGTGCTGGTCTCTGTCACTCGGTCTCTTCAGTCCTTGCTTAGATGACCAACTTTATGACAGTGTAAACATGCCATTCTAGGGTAGTCCAACTCCTATACTTTCTCATCCATTGTCTCATGCAGTTTTTAGCTATGTGTCCAAATATTCCACATGCTGTGCAGTTTACCCATGTATTGTAATCCCAAACATATGAGTTAGTGACTCTTTTTGGTCGATAGGCAGTTTCATTTTCTTTAGGCTTCCATGCTTTCCTTTTCTTCTTCTTGCATTCAAGAGATGTGTGCCCATGCATTTTGCAAGTAGGAAAATATTTGTCCATGTAGGTTTCCTTCTTTGATTGTTTCACCTCAGATTTACATTCATATGATTTATGTCCTTTCTTGTTACATTTATAACAATTTCCTATGAATTAAGGTGTGGATTTAGGAATACCTTTTACTTTTCTCTTGCAAACATTTGATGTGTGGCCTGGTTTTCCACAGTGATTGCATGATTTCTTTCTTGGTCTTGGATTTGTGTAGACATTCTTTGGATCAGCTTGGTATGGCGATTCTCCATTCTCAGTATACCGTAGTCTAGTATTGTTGTTGAATCTTCTTTCTCCATCTAGAAAATAATCCATCCTTTTGGTGCTTTCTTCAGCTTTCTTGATCATGTCATTGTTTCGTTGCTGAACTCTCACTTCATGCTTTAGTTTTTCATTTTCTTCTCTTAGTTCACCAATAGCTTCTATCCTTTCAACGAGTTTGTATGTTCATTCTATTTTCCTCCCGACTCATAAGAATAATCTGATTGGTGATCTCATGATGATGTTCTGTAAGCCTTTGTATTTCTAACTCTTTCTCTTGTAGCTTTTCAATAATCTTCCTCCTGTCATCAATAGCTAGTGTTCTTTCTTGCTCAACTTGTCTAGCATTATTCATGACATCAATCATCCTTACCATCTGTGTCTCTTAACTAATTTGTAGTGATTTTACTTGTTCATCCAGATGTTGATTGATTTCATTCAGATTTGTGATTCTTTCTTCAGATGTGTCTGATGCTTTGCTAGATGTAGATTGTGATGACTCAAATAGATCAGGTATCTCCTCTTCATGATAGTTTGTTTCATTACATCAAGATGCCATAATATTTATTTCATCCAACAACTATCTCATGTTGATTCTAGCTTCTTTATAATGTTCATAGAATATTTGTATCTCTAACTTGTGATTCTTAATACTCTTGTCTAGCTTGTACCTTTTCATTGTATGATCTTTTCTCTTAAGTCTTTAAACTTTTCCAATTAAGATATCTAGCTCTAATACCATTTTTTGGAAATAATAGAATGGTGTAAAGAGAGGGGAGGGGTGAATCAGTACCCTCAAAACTTTTATCAATTAACCTTTATCCTTTTGTAATCAATACATTGTATTACCAACCATTTATGCTATCTTATATTTCTGTATGTTATATCGATTCATTAACTCAATAAGAATGTAAAACATTCATATAAACATTCATGAAATATATAGACACATGACATAAGATTTGGTAACATAGAAAACCCCTGTTAGAAGGTAAAAACTGTGGTGGTGATGAAACCCACAAAGACTCACTATCTACAGAATGGAAGGGGCCGGTTAAGGCTTACAATTTTGATCACTTTTGATGACCTACCCTATTAGGAGTATTATGTAGAGACTGTTTAATGTCTACTTTGTTAAGAGCTTTAGTAACATTGTTTAGTGTGCACTCGGTTAAGAGATTTACAAAGGATTGTTAAATACACCTTTCATGAGGATTTCTTCTATTTGCTATACTTGTTAGAATGTAGTAAAAAATATTCAATAACCTGAGTATATGCAATCTACAATTTCTGATTATAGATCCAATAAAGATTACATGTATAATGTATCACCTATTATGATTGATCAATACCTTTGTTGTTCAGTAGCCTTGGTTCTTGTTCTTGATAAATAATTTCATCCTTGGCTGTTCTTCTGCTTAAAACTCTTAGTCTGATCCATAGATGTGCTCCTCAACTACAATCATCATCACACACATTTGTTCTAATAGATTATATATCTATTTATACAATTATTTTAACCTATATGAGTTTCACGTATTACAATGATAACTCTATGATCGAAGGTTTACAACTTGACCTTGATCTCTTAGTTTAAATGTTTTCAATCAGTTAGACTGATTAAAATAATTAAAATTACATTGCTTGTCCCTAAAGAAATAGATTTAAAGCTAAATATAAAACACAAGTATTTTATCTGAAGTGGAAGTTAGATCCACATTTCTCGAGATTCTAATTGTCTCTTAGTAGACTGGTGCTTGGGATGCTCTTTGGTATGTCGGGTTCCTTTGTCATCTGTTCTATCAGTTTGCATTGTACACTGCTTGTCTGGTTCCTCTGTCGGGTTTTCTTTGTTAGGTTACTCTATCAGGTTCCCTTGTAACATTTTTAGGTTGCACTATGTCATCGGGTTTCCTTTTAAACTTGTATGTCGGGTTTTCTCTAAACTCCAAATTTTGGTGTTTGTGTTACCGATGGTTTCAAAACTATTTTACTTTCATACTAATGGAAAAAATAATGTCTTCAGTTAAATGGAAGGAAGTGACGGGTTTGGGACTCTCCGTGGAAAACCAAGAAATTATAGAGAAAGATCTAAGCAACAGATCTATTATTGAGTCTTTGGAACAAGATAAAGTAATGTGGTCTAGAGATAAAAGTGGATAGTGCTCAGTCAAAATTGGCTTCTCCTTACTGGAAAGGGAGTTCAAGAAGGTGGAATGGGAAGTTAATATCTATTGGAGTAAAGCGTGTCTACCTAAGGCAACAACCTTTTCTTGGCTGGTTGGAAATGGGTGAGCCCTTACAGGAGATAGACTTATGTGACTTGGATTTGTAGGACCTTTTATATGTGTGCTGTGTAACAAATCAAAGGAGACCATTGATCATCTCTTCCTAAATTGTGAATACTCACAGGAGGCTTGGAGAATTGGACTGCAAAAACTAGAATGGCAGGGACCCCTACTATGTAAACTCATAGCTAGCTTGACTCATGGCCAAATCCTAAAGGACTGTCAACCTTGGCGGCTGTCTGGTAGGTTCTTCCCTTAAGTACAATCTGGTTGATTTGGAATGAGTGGAACATAAGAATTTTCAATGGGGAGGCCACTCTGTTAGTCATATTTTTGTCAAAACTGGAAGTTGTAGTGTTAGAATTGGTGTCCAATGCGGCTTCCTAGACTAATGCTGGGAAAACTCCCTTCAGCCGGTATGACATGCTGATACAAAGGAAATGGTTGATGGTGAAGTATAGGCCCTCTAATGGGCCTGGGAGGGCACAAGCTTTGGCTGATGGAAAGAGGCCTAAACTGAGTGTTTGGCAAACCCCATCCCCTGGATGGGTCAAAATTAATTTCTATGGTGCCTCACATGGAAATCTGAGAGTCTCAGGGACAAACTTTATTGCACATGATGAGAAGGGATAATTTCTGGTGCTGGGAGCTAAACGGTGGAGAGATAGAACAAACAATGAGGCTGAGTGTCTGGAAGTAGTAAAGGCAATTCTGATGGTGAGAAGACTAGGATTCATGAGGATTCACCTAGAAGGGGACTCACTCCTAGTTATGAATGGTATAGCCGAAGGACAGATAGACACTTGGTACTTGAAAAAACATATTAGAAGGATTCAGGATCTGATTGGAAAATTTGAAGACTTTAAAGTCTCACATGTGCTAAGAGCGGAAAATTACATGGCATAAAGACTTTCAAATGTGGGTGCTGATAGATCATTAGAAAATAAATTTGATCTCTTTGAAGATCTTAGAACCTAACCCTAGTGGTGAACACTAACACTAAAGAGTGACAAAATGAATTGGAGGACAATCAACTATAGCGAAGACCCAAGTCTTGAAAACCAGTATTGGAAAAGTGGAATGGCATATGCCGATGAGCACATGGAGCAATTTTCTTATGAGAATGGAGGCGACATGATGGGGATCAATTTTATTATGAGAATGGAGGCAACATGATGCAATATTTTACCACCTGATTATTTCATAACATGCGAGGGAGGAGGTGGTACATAATGGAGTAATGAGAGGGAAAAGGATGTAATGGAAAAATGATGGCATCAATAGATACGAGCCTAGAGGTTTTAGAAGCCTATTAATCTGAGTGAGATGAAGGAAAAGAAAAATTTCCATTAAAATCTAAGCAGTAGGAACCAAAGAGTAATCCCAGGATTTGTAGGCCCCATCATGGTGAAACGACTGGGAATTGTCTTCACAAAAGATGGGGAGGATTTCTGGGTGGAGATTTGCAACACTTTTGGGGAACACTACCTTCAATGTTTGTGGCCCTAGGGTTCATGGTGGAAACATCAAAGGATGAGGTGCGAGTGGCGGTGAGGTAGTGTATGGCCATTAAATGGATTGAAGGGACTGAAGAGGTCTTATAGAGGACGGAGGTTGGTGTGGGTCTACATATTGGCAATGCACCTATTTGGATGGTTGGTCATGGGTGTTTGGAGCTGCAACCCTTGGTAATCTGGTCCTCTTCTAGTCTGAAGGATGTTCATCTGACCTGAGCCCATCGTGGCTGGATTGCTTTGAGGGCAGTGTGGAAAAATAGAAGGAGGCACAGGACGACGGTGGGGATTTTGGGAGGAAGGTAAATGCACTCCCATAAAATCAAGCATAGTATTGGGGGAGGATGGAAAACCGTAGGTTCGAAGGCAACAAAGTGTGACATAATGAGGAAAAACCATCATGGTAGAACACAGAGCCCGTGAGGTGGGTGGTGGTGGCACAAGTGGTGGCAGAGTGGTTCTTATCCGAGTTGGCGACCTAGTGGATGAGAGAGGTGCTTTCGAAAAGTTCATAAAGGAGGAGGCGACATCGTGGTTCAAATGAAGGTTGGGGTCGATGGGGCTTTTTTGATGTTTTGTATAGTCAAACTATGAAATGAATAGTATTGTCTCCAATAGGTATAGCTAGGGGCTTACCGAAGGGATGAAAATAAAAATGAAAATGAATTTTTTTGCATGAATGTAACACCATAGTCATGAATGGTGTTGATGTAATCTCTTTCAAATATTAATAAAAATCTATATAACTGATAAAAATAAATAGTTGAACATCTTATCAACCTTAAGTGAAAAAGTTGTAAGAATAGAATGTGTAGGAAATTGAATGTAGTTTCTAAACTACTAGCCCTTTTCTGAAAAAAAATTAATATAATTGTTGAAAACTTAAGATTTCAATGTAGTAGTACAAATTTTTTAGGAAAAAAGATAAAAAGTACATGTATGTCTGACCACCTTAATCACAATCCAATGATGATATATTTTCACAAGATTATAGATATAAGTAGTAGACTTATGTCTGGATATGACACATATTTTTGTGTGATTTTTTCTCAAATAAATAATTAATTATGAATTTTTTGCTACAACTTATTCAGAATTAAAAAAATACCGTGTTTGACCACCTTAACTAATTCTAAACTTTACAAAATTGATTTTTTTTTCTTATAGTAGGCGAAGCATAAGAATATGACGCATGTTTCAAATTTCAAAAAGGTTAAACCATTTGAAAGTTATAGTTGTTTTTCAACCAGTGTGCCAATTAGGACTTTAGAGGTAGCTCAATTAGAAAATAAGTAATAATTACTTACTGAACTTGAAATTTTACAGCAATTATATTGATGGAAATGTGATAATGTCTTTAAGAAACCCTTTTTGTTTCATCAATTTCGGGTGAAAAAAGGTTGTCAGGTACATGGTCGAAGTCTGGAGATCAAAGGAAATATGGTGAACACATCTTTTGGGTTGATCATCCATGTTTGGCATTGCAAAGTCAAAACCCAAGGCATATACCAAGGCTAATTGGATATCCAAAAAAATTGGATATCCAAAAAAATTGCATATCCGATAATATTGAATATCCGATAATTTCGCATATCCGATATTATCGAATATGTGATATGTGCTGCCCAATTTCAACATTTCAATTTCAATACTATTTTCAATTTTGATTTTAGTTTTTTAGGTTATATTATAGATTTTATTTTTTATAATATTAATATTCGATGATAATAGCATTAGTATTATATAATTATTTAAATTAGTATTGTATAATAGTAGTATAATATTATATTAATATTAGTATGATATTTAGTAATATTAGTATTAATATATTATTATTGATTATATTAGTATTATATTTATGTTATAACAATAATACCTAGGAGAGAGAGAGAGAGTTATAACATAATATTATAATATTCATATTAAATAAAAATATAATATTAATATTAAAATTATGAAAATATAATATTAATATAAATATATTATTAATATTATAAAAATAAAATTTATAATAGTAATTAAAAATTAAAATAAATATTCAAAATAGCATGAAAACGAAAAAGTTCAAAATTGCAAATGTTAAGAAAAGCAAAATTTGAGCGGGAGATTTCAGATATCCAATTTGTTTTACTGGCATCCAAAAGAAAAAAATGATTCTCTAGGTCCCTCAATCTAAGAACCACATTTTTTGCAAAGAATTTTACAGGATTGCAGCTGTGGAAGACAAAAAAAATTACTTTTCCACCCTTTTTGTTGGAATTTCTCTATTATCAAAGGTTTTGCATCACCTTTTTGGTATCACCATGGGGATTAGTAGTCGTCAAAATCATAAACGAAAGAGGAATATCACAAATGAAGATATTGAAGTGTATAGAGAAATGGATAGGGTTTCCCATCGGAACAAGAGATAAGGTATGTTAAATATTAATGAAGATGAGGGCATATGCCCACCCTTAAATGCAGTTTCAAGTGAAGAAGAACATGCATTTGAAATGATTTATGACAATAATATTGAAAATGAGAATGTATGGATTGAAGATGAAAATGTGGGATTTGAAAAAGAACATGTAGATGTGGACAATGGAAGTGTGGACATTTGCAATGACAATCCACTAGTTGAATATGAAGGAATTGACAATGATAATGGCGCACAAGAACCAAATCAACGTTACACATCTCCAAATTATATGAGAAATGAAGTCCCTTGGGAGGAAGAAAGACAAACTTTAAATTTGAGACCTTCAAGAACAACAAAATGGTACTTGAAATTGATGAGAACATAATGAGAAATTTTGATGGCAAGAGATCAGAAAGAACCGTTTGGTTGTGGGTTTCAAAAAATTTTGATCATTTTTTAGCCATAAGATATTAGTCAATAAATGTCAAATATTTGTGCAGTTGTTAAAGATACAAAAGATGAGACGTTTACTAGTCAAATTGAAGATTAGTGTGAAGAAGAAAAATGAGAGGAATGGTATTATTGTGAGAAATATTTTTAGTGCTCTCAATTCCATTAGGAAAAATATCAAGGAAAAAGACAAGAGACCTGCTAGGAAGGTTATTACAACCTCCTTAGTAAGTCATCATTTGAGAAAGGCTCGTTTGATGAGACAAACTTGTGTTTACTTGAACCTAAATCATAAAACTTTGGATAGAGCACTTACAAGAAGAGAAAGACTTGATGATCCTCTTCAAAATGATACATGGGATTATGGTGGGAGACTTCCATATTTTGATAAGAAGTTTACCGATGGGTTGAAGGATCAAATTAAACTATTTTTCCAATCTAACTCAAGAGTGTCCCAAACATTATTTGGAGGCAAGTCAAACAATGTTGTTCAAAAAAATTTCTGAGACACATCCAACATTGCAAATATCACAAAGAGATTTTGAAGCCTTCAACCCTTTTTTTGTGTACCTCTTAAGACTCAAAATACTTGTTGTTTCAAATATCATGTAGAGTTTTCAATGCACCATGAACTATTATGATTCCTTCGTTCTACTTTGCATACTAGTGAAATGCTGGAGTGTGGTGCAAGTGCTCTTCCAAAATCATCAAGAGACTTTCTAGATCATTTTTTATGTCCTAGAGATGATGGATTTTTATTTTATAGACAAGATTTCTTAAATGACAAGTGCTCAAAGTGTGCTGGGTTAGTGAATTTTGTTTCATTTTTTCATGAGGGTTATGAACACAAATTTGGAAAGACAATTGTCCAAAAAAAGGTATATGAAACTGTTAAATATAGATTGAAAAGTGGAGGTGAAGGCTCTAGATGTGAGTTGGTTAAAAAATATGCAATGCAGCTGATTTTATTTCAGATTTCAAGAAGAATATTTTTTACAAGTATGCAAGGCATAGTCATGGGTCTTAATGGTTGGATCAACAATTCAGGATTTGTAAGGACACTTTCCCAATTGGCACTATTATATCGATTGTTGACTTTGCAGAGAACTATACATTGCAGCCCCAAAATGAGTTACAAGATCAATATTAGAATTCTATTCAGGTTGCTATTTTTATGCACATAACATATAAACATTCCCTTGATAGTACAAAATATGACAGGATGATAATCAAAGAATACCATTTTTATATGAGTAATGATAGATATCAGTCTCACGAGTATGTTCAAAATTTCTTTGAGAATTATTTTGAGTGGGTGTGGGAAAATGATATTTCTATGGATAGACATCTCATTTGGTCAGATAACTACACATTTCAATTAAAATTTTTTTGTATGTTTTATTGGTTGTGTAGAATGCATGTAGAGAGAGGTGTTCTTCATATTTGGAGTTTTTTTGAGGCCGAATATGAAAAAGGAGAGCATGATGGAGAAGGTGCATGTGTAAAAAGAGCTCTATTTAAGGAGAAATTGAGGATTTTAGGTGGAGATCTCCTTGATGCTCATTCTATTGATGTTTGGTGTACTTCAACATTATCACAGGGGGTACTCTTGATTCAGTGGTGCACAGATTCTTTTTGTTGGTTGAGTTGGGCACAATAGGAGATAGGGTGGATTGTCAAACAATGAAATATTCTTCAAAAATGCATTCATTTCAAAGCTGAGATGATAGTACACAGACCATTTGGACATGAGAGTTGGTTTTTTTTTTAGGTGTCTTCAATGTGACTCAAGTGAGTGGGTCGATACGTGGGTTCCACATTATCTAAATCCTTTATCTGTCACACTATCTGCAATAAATGATGACATGGATTGTTCACTTGACCAAAACCATGTTTCATATCTTCTACAACAAAGACATGTTTTTGCATTGGTTGTACCACAAGGGGATGATGAGAGATCAGATTACTGGTTAGAAAGTTGTGTACAAGGAAAGCAGAAACTTGCACAACCAATGACAAATGATGATATGTTCACATATCCAACAGGTTCAAATGTTGTTGTGGGAATATTTTTGTGCACATATATGATTGGAAATAATGGAATTCCTACGTTGAAGACTATGAGAAGCACAAAACCATTCTCATGTATTCACACCTTGTTATAGAAGCCAAGTTTAAGTTGTGGAAACATCATGGAAAACCAAAGACAAAATAAATTTGGACTATTAGTACTTATGATCATGAATCACTATTGAATACCCTCAAGAAGAGAGATGACCCTTCAAGCACACTTCAGTAGGTAAGTGCAACTCACTGTAAGGTTTTCCATGTTCATTACACTTACATTCAATGCATTAATTGCAGTTTTATTCTTCATTTGTTTGAGCCAATAAACTTAGTTTTGTATGTGGATTGTAAGTGCAGATGGATACATATATGATAGATATAGAAGACTGAGGTGTACATTTGATTAGCCCATAAAAAATGATGGTAAACTTCACTATGCATTGGCTACTCATGTTCTTTGGTTCATTTAGTTACTTATACACTCATAATATTTTTGTCAACCTATAAACTTCTTGTTTTCTCTATTAACTTTTCTTGTGCCTTCCGAATGTAGGGGTTGGAATGTAGATTCCATAAAGTACCCTTTGTAAAAATTATACACTTTAGGAGCGGAAATGACACACTTATTTTTGATATATAGTTGTGTATCTAAGATTTTGATTAATTCTGTATCTTGGACTTTTGATAACATTGATATATTTATTCATGATATGTTTGTATCAATGATATACAATGTATTTGTACGAAAGGTGGTGTGTATAGTCAAGCTTGTATATTGATGAAATACATGTAAGAATGAAAATATTTGACTTGGTTAAAAAAATTATGGTATGAAATATTAAAATTCATATGTGAAGATTTAAATTATTGAAGGCGAGTTTAGACCAATTACTTTTTTAGATAAAACATTTGTGGCTTATAATAGAACAAAATTAAGTACATAAAAATGAAATAATAAATTATCTTATATAATTCTACTTCTCAAGAATATAAGATGACTTATAAATTCTTGTACAAAAAATTATAATTAGTAGTAGTAAAGTATTTGATTTATATTATGTTTTTTTTGTGCAAATGTGGGATCAATCATTCACCTATGAATCTGAAATAGTATCAAAACAATGTAGTACTAAGTGGCTCAAGTGGGATTACAAGTTGGGTTAAGGGATATGGGATCTATAACGTAGTAGAGTAGGTATATAGAGTATAATATCAGTTATTGTCTTTGTAATAGAATAGATTGATATATAAAGTATTATGTTTGGTGATCTTTAATGGTATCTAAGAAATGTGGTTCATGGTTTTGCCTGCTAGATTCTGGATGCATATGGAAAATATATATAGTTGGTCGAGAAGTTTGGGATGTTATAAAATGTGCATGTGTGTTTTTGAGGGCACAAAACATGTGTTGTGTATTGTAATGGAGTTGGGTTGTTGGAACACTTAAAATGATTGATTTTTGGGGTTATTGGGAGGGGTGGCTGAATATAAAAAGTAATTGAATTTTAGTAGAGTGCGTACTAGCTTAATCATGATTATTTTTGAACAGTTCAAATTTCAAACATACCACTAATAATCATTGCAACAGAGCTGGTGGAGTACCCAGAGGGTATTGCAGGTAAGGGCAACATTTTTGCCAGTGAGATTAAGATAGACATAATGAATAGGAGGTCCAGAGAATTTGGTAAGGTACAATTTGAGAGCATCAAGAACCATTAATTATGGGACCAAACCATCTTTGTAAGGCCTAAAAGAATGTAGATCAGTTCTAGGATATTCCACTTGGATTCCATTTGGTGACCCGATCTTGGTTGGTGAAAAAAGTTGCATTGTTGCTTAGTTGAAAGTTTCTCAATGGTGCAAATTTCAAACGGTTCATCATGGGACCAAATCATCATCTCCATCGGCTCTGGTTGGTAAGATAAATGCTATTAGAGACCTTTTTTTCCCTCAAATAGCATCCAGAACATTTTGGTGCATGTTAGACTAAAGTGTTCCCAAGGTGCAATAAGCCAAATTGGGAAGTATTTTTTAGAGAGCGATATCTTAGACATCGTGAGACATATCAGAGATCCATGGAGTGCACAAGGACCATCTTGGGAAGGCCTACAAGCATGTATATCGGTTATGGGATATTCCACTTGGATTCCATTTGGCGACTTGATCTCATTTGGTGAAAAAAGTTGCATTGTTGCTCAGTTGAAAGTTGTTCAATGGTGCATCTTTCAAAGTGTTCATCCTAGGACCAAATCGACAGCTCCATCCACTCTAGTTGGCTGGGTAAATAGTAGGGGAGAACTTATTTCTATTTCTTAACATCAATAACATTCTAGCGCATGTAAAATCAAAGTGTTCCCAATGTGCACTAAGTGAAATTGGGCAAAAAAATTTGGAGAGCGATATCTTAGACCTTGTGAGAGATATAAAACATCTGTGAAGTGCACAAGGACCATCTCTGGAAGGCATATAAGAAAGTATCTCAGTTTTGGGATATTCCACTTGGATTCCATTTGGCGACCCAATCTTAGTTGGTGCAAAAAGTTGCATTGTTGCTCAGTTGAAATTTGCTCAATGGTGCATCTTTCAAACTGTTTGTCTTAGGACTAAACCATCTATTCTGTTAGCTCTAGTTGGCTTGATGAACCCTAGTTACAACCCCATTCTGCCCATAGAGATGCAAAGAATGTCAAAGACCTTCCCATACTGAAGGGTCCCAAAGGTCTATTACACCTATTAGCCCAGTTGCAATTAGTGATGTAGACCAACCTAGAACACCAATCAACTCATATGATCCAAATGATCCATTCATCATAGAAACAAATCAGTAGAGGCAAAACAAGATCTCTAAACTTCTATGACTGTCACCTTACTGTAGTAACCTCATCACAGTGAGAGGTGTATGAGGTTTAACATCATGAATTATCCCCCAACCTACATGTCCTCTTGGATTTGACCATCTTATGATATTTATAATGTTTTCTTGTTCATTTCTTAATATTTTTAGATCCAATTAGGTGATTGTCCCGTGACAACGTTGTCTTTCATTTTGATTGGAGGAATGCAATAAGGGATCCATCCAATTTATATGGTCTTTGTGGTATGGGGATGGATCCAAGGGTTTTATAATATGTTATTAACATTAAATATGCAGGATAAATTAGCATTTGTAGGGTGATCACCAACTGCGATGAAGTTGCAGGTTTGTGGGTGCATAGAAAGTAAGCCATGACCACAGCAGCCAAGGATTGGGCTTCATAAGGGTATCTTTTATGTTCAATTTTTTTTTTACATGTCAAGTACATGGTTTAGGATCCAAGAGTTGGGTCTCGAAGGGATTTTTTCCCTGGATTTCAGAAATCCCTAGTTGTAGGCTTGAATTAGTGAGGGTCTTGTAGTTTGGGTGTTTTCAGAGGGTTGTTGGCCAAACAAGTACATAATCCTTACATTTGAGACATATATAAATACTCTTGAAAAGAACAAAGTCTGGGAGTAAGTACTTTATATAGTTTCTTTGTAAAGTGGGTCAATTAGGCTTAGGAAAGAAGGTTGGAGCAGTAGTATTTGGGGTTGATTATCCAAAAAAACAAACCTTAGTTTAATATATGTTAAGGGGGTTCAAAAAGGGTATTTTAATCTACCATTACATTTTGGAGTCATTTGAGAAGTTTGGGCAAAAAGTTTAAAAATTAGGGAAATAGGGCTACTAGGTCTACTAGTCCTATTTAGGCTTAAGAGAGGATTGGGGTGTCAGATCCATTGTAGGGGACTGAGACTAGTTGGAGAAAGTGTGGAATGATTTTGGAAGTTTATTCAAGGTGCTAGAGGCAGTGGGTAGGTCTTTTCATTCATTTTATGCAATTGGAGCCTACAGTGCATTTGGGGGTTCCTAGGGTTATTTGCTTTATCTTTGCAATCATAGACCTCTTAAAGACCTTAATAGTTGTCAAACCAATCGCCTCTGCATAATTAGGGTATGCATATTTTTATTTTATTAGCCCAGTTGTAGTCTATTATGCCTATTAGCCTATTACTTTGGTTGGAAAAAAGATTTTGAGGGTAGTTGCTTTGGAAAAGATGAGGTCTATTACACATGAAAACACATGACAAAGATATTATAATATGGAAATGAACATAAACATAATGCATGAAAAAGATGTAGTATGGAAATAATACATA
>MU225054.1:1467290-1506587 GCA_018584345.1 Thuja plicata
CAATGGTAAGAAAGTAATCAACAGTTTGTGATCTGGTACATACAACTTACTTTGCAATTTAGATCCAATTACAGCTCTGATGTTAACTTACTGGATAGCCTGCATTGTCATTTCAACCTTCTGATCTTCTTGGAAATCCGTCAAGCAATCACACATGCAACACTCTGCCTCTATCTTTGCCTTTTTTGCTAGATCATGCCAAACAATAAATCAACTATGCAAACCTTTTTGCATACATTTACATTCATCCACACATAATGAATAACCCCTGAGGTTATCATATATCTCTCTGTCTAGGTCAGATAAATCTTTTTCCACTTAAACAAGATCGTAGATCTTAGGTTAGGTCAGATCCAACGGATCATTTCATCTTTGTATTACATTTACTTCTCGAAAGTAGTCTCTAATTAAATCTTGAAGCCATGCATTAATTACGGTTACCCATACATTAAATGACATGGATCAATATTTAATTAACATTACATATCCCAATAAAATCAACTAAGTCAGCCAGAGATCTCAAATCTCATGATTAATCCAATTACTGTAAGTCGACCAACATCACTGTTTTCACTCGGCAATTTCAATGGTGCTCAACATTGAGAAATTTTTTTCTCGTCACGAATAACTTTACTCGGCACAAGCAACTTTGCTCGTCATAAGCAACTTTACTCGGCACAAGCCAAACTTGCTTGGCATAGAATAGCTAGAAAAATTGTCTTTGAAAGATAAGAAACAAATTACTTTGCCAGAGTGCCAACTGATCAAGTACCCTTTGAATTGCCTTAACTCAACCATTCACTTGGTCTTATTGTTAAATCTTCTCCTATCAACAATAGATATGGTACTCAAACAGATAGGAATAGTCTCACCAATTAAGGTTTGACATTAATGACAAAATAACAAATGCTTGCAATGTCACTTTCCAACACAAGTTATGATTTAAAACAAATTAAAACTCTATAAATAGAATTAAAATGCTTTATCTGATGTGTAAACCTTAGATCCACTATTTGCGGGTCCTCTAACTGACAGTCGGTTCTGACAGTCGATTTTCTTTGCTATCGGTGTTCCTTTCTTGAACTGTTCATTGGGTATGCCTTTTTTGCTCCATCGGTTTTGTTCTAAAAATTGTATCGTCAGTGATGATCTTCTTGTTATGTTATTGACCCATTGGTGATGTCCTATTCACTTTGTCGGTGCAACACTTGTTAGTGTTCGTCGGTCAATTCCATACTTAGCATTTTTCTCGTGACCTTTTTTTTCTATCAGGTATGCTCGTAGTCCACCGGTAATGCTTGTACCGATAATCTCTGTCAATGTTTTTCACTAAGTGTACTAATGGAAAACTTAATGTCATCAATCTCCCCCTTTGACATTAGTATCAAAAAAATGATATGTGCAACATACTGAATGTATTAGTATGTACACCTATGTATACTTCTTCCTTAGTCATTTGAATGACTCCCCCTATGTATATGTTGGTAAGTGTAAGTATATATACATATCCTTATGTACGTTGCTTTTCCCTTTTTTTTGATATATTGTACATAGCTATCTTTACATATTTATTCCTCCTTTACATACAATATACATTTCCTTTCTTTTCCTCCTTTTTTGATAATAAAGGCAAAGGTAATTACATCTTGTCAAAAAGGTGGGAATGTGAGGACTTGATCTCCTCCATTATCTTTTCTCATTTTCTTTTAGTATTTCTAGAGCCATGTGCTCAAGTGATATCCTTACATGTATATCATAGACGCTGTCTACTACAGACATCTTTGGGGTTGCAATAAGGTTTCTTTCTTCAGAAATAAGTTGCTGTAGAATAGTGAGATTAGGCAAGATGTGTGCCTGTAGTTCAGTAATCTCACCTCGTAGTTGTATTTCAGCATCCCATATTTCTTTCCTTAGCCTGTTAGCCTCAATGACCTTGTCATGATGTGCCTTGATACTGTCTGCATTTGAGTTTAGGCTTTGTGCACTCGCTGTGACATTAGAATCTATCTCTGCTAGCTTGTCACTATTTTCCTTTGTAAACTTTTCAAGCATGCACATCTTTTGAACTAAGGTAATTGCCTTAGTAATTAATTGGCTCTAATTGATTAGTTAGTTCAAAGAGCTTTACCTTGTTCAGTGCCACTTCTTGGCTGATTTTATCAATTAACTTGTATTGATACTTCTTCTCTGCTTGTTCTTCCATAGCTTGTTCTGCATCTATATTCTTCTCTGGGATTGCGTCGGTAAGAACAACTATTTGTTCCTTAATTGTAGAATTTTGTTCAAGTTTTACCTAAGGAACCAGTTGTTGGAGAATGTCTCTTGCCTTGTCAAGTGCCATTGTTTCCATATTTTCCAGTATCATTTTTTTCTGAATGGCTTTCCTTTGACATAGCACTCCAAACTCTTGAAGTTTATAACTATCCAAAGTAGTAATATCCCAGTTTGGGACTTCTATTACTTCATCCAATGTAATAGCCAAGATGTCTTTATTCAATGCTTTCTTCTTCTTTTTCTTTGGCTGGGTGGCAGATTGATGTACTACCATTTGTAAATCTTGAGATTGGGTTGACTTTGTAGGTGAGGGTCGAGAAGATGAGGCGTCCCGTTGTTTCTATTCTGAGTCCACCGGCTGGTCTGGTGAAGACGTCTCCTCATTGGCCTTAGGTATATCAATAGATATGTCTTCTTTATGTTTTTTGCCTTCATCCTGCTTGAATCCTTCACTTTTATCTTTTTCTACAACCTTTCTCAGTGTATGCTCAACTTTGTTATCTGCCTCTTTGTTTTGATCATTTGACACTTCTTGCTGATTGTTGGTTGCATCCTTCATTTCTGTATCCTTTTGAGTGTTGGATGCATCTTTGTTTTCATCAGTACCCATATCCTTGGGTATATCATCATCTTTCTTAGATGATTTATCCTAACTTGATTGAATATCGATAGCATCTGTTAATATATTCATGTTTGTTGGTGTATTGATTGTTGCAGTTTCAATGGTTGAATCCTGCCCGTCAGTATTGCCCTGTGTAACATTTATGTCTTCATCTTTTTGTACTTTTGCTGCTGCGTCTTTTTTTTGTAGTGGTATTGACAATTTTGTCTAACCATGATTCATCATTTATATCATTAGCTAAGTTACCTTTTATTGTTAACTCTTCTTTGGTAACTTCTTCATCCTCTAAACTGATGTGAATTGGACTTGCTGTTACTTGATTTTCCTCACTATTTTTAGGCCATTCTTCATCTATAATGTCAACCTATTTCTGGCCGGTTATTTGAACCTCTTCACTATCTAACTCAGCTATTGAGTTATCTCTCTGAGTGACAGTTTCCTTCTCATAACTGCTTTCCTCAGCAGGATTGAGTATCTTGTTCCATTTATCATGAGCTTCTTGTTCTAGCTCTATAAACTTCTCTTCCAAAAATTTGTAAGCTCTCATTTTGGGTAATAAATTTTTCTCATATTTCTCCATGATTTCATTTATTTCTTCCCTTTTTGATTTAGGAGGCATAAGAGAAACAAGTACTCTTTCTCTTATCCTCTTCTCCTCATGGAGTGAAAATGTGAACCTACAAGATAATCTAATCAACAGTTCTTGTGGTACATCACGTGTAGTGAATTGAAGTGGGACATAATAGTGTCTACACATCTTAGCTATAATTGCATCTTGTATTTTATTCCGTTCTATAGAATTCCATCTCAACCTTTTCCTAATCTTAGGATGTCCAATAGATGATGCTTTAGAAATGTACTTACATATTCCATCAATTTTTTTAGTAGTTGATGTTACCTTTGCTATTTCTTTTTCTTGTTTGATTGCTGTGTCAGGCTCATCCATAGGTGAGTCCTCTAAGTCCTCATTTGTCTGAACAAATTTCCTCCTTTTGATAGGTTGCCTAGCTGGTTGTTTTTCCTTTGATGTGTTAGGTTTCCTTTTATACACCTTTCCTTTTACCATGGGAGAAGGAGTTGCATCCTTTTCTGTTTGACTCCTCGTTCTTGACTTCTTAGGTGGAGGAGGAGGTGGTGAATCAGAATTTTCTTCCTCTAATTCATTTTCCTCTGATGTATCACTGATGGGTAGCTGGTCCTTAGTGAGTTCCTCCTTACCCTCTTTTTCCTCTTCACCTTCCTTTTCTTCTTCATCATCAGAAGATATATTTAATTTCTCTTTTAGTTTCTTCACCATTCTATTTGACTATTTTACAACCTTCTTGACAACAAGATTTGTTTTAATCTTTTGTTTGGCCTCTTCATAGGTACCAGATCTTAGTTGTTTTTTGTCCACTAGTTCATTCAGTAGTGCCTCTATGCACTCATTGGCTTGTCCTTTTTTGATTTCATATTATAACCGTGAAAGCCATGACTTCCTAGGTACTACTGCTTGGATGTACATGAAATCAATATCTACCATGAAACAAAATTTCTCTCTGTGTTCCTCTATCAGATTTTCAAGAATTCTTGTTCTGCCTTGCAACATTTCCTAAATGGTTTTGAAATACTTATGCATAACATTATCAAAATCTGTTCCTAGTGATTCTATGAATTCACCTATCTGAATGGTTATGGGTATTCTTGTGTCCCATACAACTTTTCCTATTGAAGGAAAGTATTCTTCAAAGTAAAAGAATATGCACATTATGAGGGAACCAAACTTACAAGTGTTTGTCCTTGAAGATCTTATTGTGCACATGTTCTCCTCTAGTTGATGTAATAAGATCTCTGCAAGATCCATCTTCTTTCCCTGTTTGATGATCTTGTATGTTGTGCTCATAGCAATGCTTGATATGCTGTTCATTTTTCTTGCTTGGAAGATTTTATATCCAACAACACATGCTCCAAACTTCAACTCTACATCGGTAATGGTGTTGACCTTTAGTGCTCTTTCATCTGATTTAGCACCAATCAGTTTTTTCACTTTTTCCAGGGATGGGTGCTTGTGAGCTTGTGGTTTATCGGTTGTAGGATAACCAGTAATGGCATGAATAACATCCTTTGTTATTGGCTTTGGCTTATTAAGCCATAAAGTCTTGTTATGAACTCTGCTAAGAACAATCTTTATCCACTCTATTTTGAAGACCTTGGAAAAATGCAGTGCATTCGTGAGTCCCTTTACTTCCAGATGTCTATGCTCTTCTTTGATCTTTCCAGCATCATCACATAGTGCCCTATAAGCATTATCTAGGTCAAGATCTCCTATTTCTGAGATCTTGCAGTGAATATAGGACCTTACGTCCTCTACCAGCAAAACCCTAGGTGGGATTCTGGAGAATGCTCTGGAATCGTCAGGTTGTGATGCTATTTTTGGGTGTAGCTTTAATTTGGGTTTAGCACATGAGCCCCTGATAACAATCTTGAACAATTTCTTTGTGTCTTCCTTAATCTTCTAAACTCTAGAAGTTGATGCCATCATGTTTGCAGAAATTTAGGGCTTTTCACAAATAAAACAGTGTGGTCGGTGAATGTGATTACTTACAGATTCTCTATGATTTCCCATGAACGTGAATTCTTTGTATCAAATTGATTCTTGCTAGGTCGCACTCCAAATTGCTTGAAATTTCTCTGCTCTACTTTGCTTTGCTTGAAAACCGCAGGTGCAAAAATGAGTTTATCCATCAGGCTTTTATAACCTTTTTGTGCCCTAATTTGTTATTAATGCTCACTAACTCATCAGTATATAAAGACTGAGTTTGTCGGTAGAGGCATTCATAACATGTTCGGTGTCTGTGCAAAGCATCAGGGTAGCCAGTAGCTTTGGTGACTTCACCGATGATTATCGGTAAAGTTGCGAAGACAACTTTTGTTGACTCAAGGTTCACCGATGTTCATCGATTTACACTTAGCTTGTGTAATGACCTGTACATTCCAGTAAGCAGTGATAAATTTTATGTGTGTGTTCACCGATGCAAATTGTTCCCAATAACCGATGGTTTCTTTTCAATAGTTTAGCAAATAACAATATATTGCATCTTTATTCATGCTAATATTACAATATGAACTATGTGTAATGGAACCGATGCATAATATAACTTGTCATAATGTAGTTCCATACTTACTTGTGCAATCTAGTTGGATGTAGTGATTTCATCGGATCCATTGCATGGGGTGTCACCATTTTCATTGCTTGTTCTAGCACCTTCAGTGTTTGTGGATTTTACCCACATCTTATTTCTCATTCTCTTGATGTCATCAATGGTATTTCTATTGGGATGTGTACTTGTGTCTGTCAGTCAGTCTTTGCAATATTTTATCACATGTCCAACCTTATGACAATGTAAACATGCCATACCTGGATTGGTCCAACCTCTTGACCTTCTGGTCCACTTTCTCATGCAGTTGGAAGCAATATAAACATACCTTCCACATGGTGTGCAGTTTACCCATGTGTTATAGTCCCAAACATATGAGTTACCTACTCTTGTTGGTTTGTGGCTATTATCAGTTTCTTTTGGTGTCCAAGCCTTGTTGTTCCTTTTCCAGCACTCCTCATGTGCATTCCCATTCATCTTGCAGATAGGGTAGTACTTGTCCATGTAGGTTTTCTTCTTTGGATTTGTCACTTTGGATCTGCACTCATGTGACTTGTGTCCTTTGTTTTGACATTTATAACAATTACCAATGAAAGTAGATTGTGCTTGAGGAATACCTTTCATTTTGCTTCTACAAATGTTTGAGGTGTGGCCTAGTTTTCCACAGTGATTGCATGACTACTTCTTGGATCTTGGGGTTGTGAAAGTATTCCTTTGATCTGGTTGAATAGAAGATTCACCCTTGTCATTGTACCCTAATCCTGTGTAGTTGTTGACTCTTCTCTGTCCATCAAGAAAATCATCCATCCTTTTGTTTCTATCTTTAGCTTTCTTGATCAAATCATTGTGTTGAATCTGGAATTTGATTTCATGCTTCAATTTTTCATTCTCTTCTCTTAGCTCACCAATGATCTGTATTCTTTCAATGAGTTCTGTGTCTAGTCTATTTACTTATTGACTCATAAGAATAATCTGGTTGGTAAACTCATGGTGATGCTCAGTAAGTCTTTGAATCTCTGATTGTTTCTCTTGTAGCTTCTCTGTTATTTTCCTCCTATCATCAATGGATAGTAATCTTTCATTTTCAGATTTTCTTGCATCATTCATGACATCAATCATTTTCACCATTTGAGTTTCTTGACCGATTTGCAGCATCTTGATTTGATCTGTCAGATGTAGATTGACCTCTTATAGACTTGTGATTTCTTCTACTGATGCATCTGAAGCTTTTCTCGTTGATGATTCTACTGTATCAAAGTAATCTTGTATTTCTAATTCTTTGTAGTCTTTCTCATTCAGCCTGGTTTCCATAATCTTTCTCTCATCAAGAAGTTTTCTTAATTTGATTCTTGCCTCTTTATACTGCTCATAGTTTATCTGCATCTGTAGCTACTCATTCTCAATAGTCATGTCCAGTTTGTACTTTTCCATTGCTCTGATCTTTTCTCTTAAGTCTTTAAGCTTTTCAAGAAAGAGACTAAGCTCTGATACCAATTGTTGGAATTATATTGGAATGATATACTGAGAGGGCATGGGTGAATTAGTACTTCTAAAACTTTTCTTTGGTTATCCCATTAAACTTTAATCATCAGTTTGTAAATTATCTTATATAACTATTCATCTTTCTTTATGTATATGCAATCATATCATAAGTTCTTTAATATGTAACCATACAAGAAACATTCATGAAAATAGATAACACATGACACAAGATATGATATCCTAGAAAACTCCTGTTAGGAAGTAAAAACTACGGTGGGAATTGTTACCCACAAGACTTCACTATCTGTAGATAAGAAGGGGCCAGTTAAGGCTTACAATTGGTCACTTTTTATGACCTACCCTGTTAGGAGTATCAAAGTAGAGACCTGTTAAGAGCTACTTCATTTGAAGCTTTAGAAACACTGTTAAGTGTGCACTCTATTAAGAGATTTGTAAAGAACGGTTAAGTCCACCTTCTACAAAAGGATTTTAGATGTGATGCACTTGTTAGAATGCAACTACATAAGTCTTTGATCTGATGATGTATGCAATCTCTAATTACTGATAACAGATCCAATAAATCTTCCTATGTATGAGTAATCATCTTTCCATGATTGAATAATACCTTTATATGCTCATAAGTAGCCTCTGTGTGTTCTTGATAACTGATGTGATCTGTTTCTAAACTTTGCATGAATTATGCCTTTTGCTCCTTAGATTCTCTTCGTGGCTATCAACAACAATGAATTCATATTTCACAATTGATTGAACATCTATTTATACTAGATTTTGGCTCTATTCTTGATTCACGCTTCGCAAGTTAACTCTAGATCCAAGGTTTACAACTTGACCTTGATCTTTAGTTAGATATGTTTTAGATCCATTAGGATGCTTTAAAACATTTACATAAAGCTTTCTTGACCCTCAAGTTATGATTTAAAACAAATTAAAACTCTATAAATAGAATTACAATGCTTTATCTGACGTGTAAAATTTAGATCCACTATTTGCGGGTTCTCTAACTGACAGTCGGTTTTGACGGTCGGTTTTCTTTGCCGTCAGTGTTCCTTTCTTGAACTGTTTGTTGGGCATGCCTTTTCTGCTCTGTCAATTTTGTTCTCAAAACTGTATCGTCGGTGATGATCTTCTTGTTATGTTATTGACCCGTCGGTGATGTCCTGTTCACTTCATCAGTGCAACACTTGTCAATGTTCTTCGATCAATTCCATACTTAGCATTTTTCTCGTGACCTTTTTGTTCTTTTGGGTATGCTCGTAGTCCGCTGGTAATGCTTGTATCGATGATCTCTGTCAATATTTTTCACTAAGTGTACTAATAGAAAAATTAATGTCATCAATTAGTTGGTACAAGAAGATGATACAAAAAGTGTCACTTCTCCCATTTCCAAGGTAGGACCAGTAATGGATGGAGAGAATCTAATTTTGAGAAGGACTTTGTTGAAAGTACCTAATACCATAGAGCCACCTCAAAGAAATAATTTGTTTAAGATAACTTGTAGGTCTCATGGGAAGATCTGCAAAGTGATAGTGGACTTTGGATCCACTGAGAATATAGTATCAACAGAGATGGTGGAAAAACTGAAACTTAGAAGGATACCTCATACCACCCCCTATAAAGTTTCATGGTTAAACAAGGGGCAACAAATAGTGGTAGATGAACAAACCATGGTGGAGTTTGAAATAGGTGAGTATAAGGACAAGGTCCTATGTGAAATATTGCCCATAGATGCATGCCATCTTATTTTAGGACGTCCATGGCAATATGATGTGAAGGCTATTCATGATGGGGAAAAGAACAACTATGTAATCACCAAGATAGGGAAGAAGTTTCAAATGGATCCATTGTAGGAACCTAATGAAGAGAAGCATGTGGGAACCAGTGTGATGCTCTTGAGTGGAAAGGAGTTTCTAAAAGCTATGAAGAAGGAGAAAGGAGTCTATTGTGCAGTGATAGTGAAGCCAAAGGAGGAGACCAAGGAGAAAGCCAATATGCAACCAAAGGTACAAGCATTTTTGGAAAGGTATCATGACATAGTGGATAATGGTTTTCCAAGTGCATTACCACCCATGTGGGATATGAGTCATCAGATAGACCTCATACCTGGAGAAAATTTTCCAAACAAGGAAGCATATAAGATGACACCAAGTCAAAATGCAGAGATAGAAAAATAGATTCAAGATTTGTTGGAGAAGGGACTAATAAGGAAGAGTTTGAGTCCTTGTGCTGTGCCAGCTGTCCTTGCACCTAAGAAGGATGAAAAATGGAGGATGTGTATGGAATTCGGGGCTATAAACAAGATTACAATCAGATATAGATTCCCAATGCCCTAGATTGAGGATTTGATGGATAATTTGGGAGGTTCATGTTATTTCTCCAAGGTGGATCTGAAGTCAGGGTATCACCAAAGTAGAGTTACACCTGGTGATGAGTGGAAGACATCCTTCAAGACCAATGAAGGACTATATGAGTGGCTAGTAATTCCCTTTGGCCTAACTAATGCACCTAGCACATTCATGAGGCTCATGAATGAAGTGATAGCATATTTTATTGGTAAGTTTGTAATAGTATATCTTGATGACATTTTGATATTTAGCAGGTCCAAGGAGGAGCATATGAAGCATTTGGAGATGATCTTGAGGAGGCTACATCAAGAGAAGTTGATGATCAATCAAGAAAAGTGTGAGTTCCTAAAAATTGAATTAGTTTATCTTGGTTTTGTGGTTGCTAATGGATGTATGAAGATGGACCCTGATAAGGTTAAGTCAATTTTGGAATGGCCTACACCTAGGTCCATAGGAGATGTTAGGAGTTTCCATGGATTGGCCTCCTACTATAGGAAATTTGTAAGAAATTTCAGTCATGTATGTGCCCCTATCCTCAACACTATCAAAGGAGGAATAAAATGTCAGTTTAAGTGCACTATAGCAACATATCAAGGATTTGGAATGTTGAAAAAGAGGATAGAAGAATTACCTACACTTAGGTTCCCCAATTTCAATTAGCTATTTGTGGTGGAGTGTGATGCTAGCGAGCTAGACATTGGAGCAATGTTAAGCCAAGAGGGACACCCTATGGCATTCTTCTCAGAGAAGTTAAATGAAGCCAAACAAAAGTATTCCACCTATGATTTGGAGTTGTATGCTATGGTACAAGCCCTTAAAAAATGGAGACACTATTTGATGCAGGAGCTTCAGAGGATCATAAATTTTGACTCAGATGTGGGTTTGGGCTTATCTTATTGTTTAGTTAGAATTTATTTTATGTATAAATTAATTGTTTAGTTATTAATTTTATGTAAGGATAATTTATAGTTGGAAATTATTAGTTTATTAATACTTTTTCAAAAGAAATTTATTTTAATGTTAGGCTCTTTTTATCTTATAGTAAGGAATATTATAATTGATATTTATATGAGAGGTTTAAAATGAAATTTATTTAATCAAAATAATCGTTGTAGCCATTTGTCATTTTTTATTGATGAGTGGGTCGAGCCAATGTCTTATCATCACATTAGCCCTTTTTAGTGTGTATCTCAGTATTATTGACCTTTTTCGTACACAATTGACTTTTGGTCAACCGTGGTCAAACTTCCTTTGATCATCCTGATTTTCATCCTAGATGTTCCCTGTACTCGTTGGAAATTTTTTTGTTGGTGTGTTTTTGTCCAAATTTTGGGCATGACATCAAGATCATAGTCAACAATAATAAATAAATAAATTTTAAAATTGAACTCTCATGTACCTCACCTCTCTGTCTCCTCATGTGGTCCGGAGTCCTAACATATGTCCTTGGTAGTGAAGGGAAAATGCCACCAATGTCGACTCCAACCTGTATATGTTTGCGAAAATGAGATTGATCTATGAGTTATACTATTTAATGTTAAATCCTTGGTAGCAAATATATATTTACAAAATAATTGAACTAACATTAAATCTTACATGTGTTGAAATTTTTTCAGGAAATGTCAGTTGGGTCATCAACAATACAAATCCTTGGTGTTGTACCTCCCTCAAACTAGGGGCGACCTACAAAAGTCAAACATATACTTGATACAATCATGACTTGATCATATTATATATACTTGATAGTAAAATAAAAAAAAAAAAATTTAGAAATATACATACCATGGGGCTATCACTATGAATTGAGATTCTTGTGTCTCTACCATGGCGAACCGGTCTCATGACATTGTCAGACACCACCCTCTAAATAAACCATGTAAATTAAAAATGAGTATGCACAAGTGACAAGTATACATGTATCCATAAACAATCTAAAATAATTAATTACCTTCACCTTGTCAATGCCTGATGCTTAAACCCCCTCACATTACCCCCAATCGTAGCTTGTGAAACCTGCATTAGTATGTAATAATCTGATCATAAAAATTAGAAAACACATGTATATACTATTATTTAAAGGGAAACCAATGAGTACATTAAAACATATGTACCATGGAAGTGTCAAGGCCAAATGAAATGGTCGAAAGTATGGACCCCTCCACCTGTGCCATCTCCTCCTCTATCATCAACTGAACATAATTAGAACACATAAAAAAACTTAAGTGGGCAACCATTATAAGAAAATTATACTAAAAATATAAATATTTAAAATTAAATACAATGTGACAAGTTAACTGTTTACTCTTACTATAATAGTAGGACTCCATGGCTCTTCATTCCCCTCCTCATTTATCCTATGATGCACATCTCAATGAGGTTCTTTAGTGCCTGTAGTGTGATGTGTAGTATTATCCACCTTGAAGACATAGTTATATGCATCACTATCATTCAGGAGACCCAAACAAATATTCTTGCATATAATGCAAGTGTGGGGCACACAAACATATGATCTCATGGAGGATGTAGAAGTACCAGAATCATCAGCACGAGGAGGCAAAAATGTCACACTCTTCCTGACTAGCAGATCACTCAAGGTGTGAATGGCTTGAATAGTCTGTGACCTAAATTCAACAGTAATATCAGGATGCTGCGCTGTAGGAGATGGTGAAATATCAGTGGGATATATGAGTGGGATTTCACCTAGTGTGCCTGGTGCAGAGCACCTCCCTTTTTGATGTGTTTGGTGTGTTTTAGGGTTAGGTTAGGTGTTTTGTGTGAGTGACAATAAGGTCCACTAGGTTGGGTCCAACTTGGTTCATCTCCATGTTTGTAAGAGACAAATGAGCTCATAAAGGATATTGTGGTCAATTTGGCCTAAAAAGGGAAAATGTGCTATTTTTGTGTAGTTTGGGTTTAGTGTGTGTCTTAGGACCCTAAATTTCCTAACTAGGGTCATAGAAGTCAACCACAACCTTCGAGTTGACAAAAAGAGTCAAATAGCACAAAATGCAAAAAGTTGCTCAAGCAACTTTTGCAGCTTCTTGACAAGAAGTTGAAAAATGAAATTAGAGAGGTTGTAACTAGTCATGCTTGGTATATGAGCATGGATTTGATGATTTTGAAAAATTAATGAAGTTTTGGATTGCAGAACTTGTTTTTTGAACTTCTGTACGAATGCCTTTGACTGTATTTCTGTAATTCACAGTGCTTTCTGCATTTTGTATGGCTATATATGGATTGGGAAAGGAGATTAGACCCCATAGGGGTGTAGTGTTTCAAGATAGCTTTATTTTTTATATTTTATTTTGGTTTGAAGTTATAGGAGTAGAGAGTTACAGGAGATTTAAGGCCACTAGTCTGTAAATCCCATTTACAGAGTCACAGTGCCAAAAAAGGCTCTAACCTAAGCATCCACCGGTGGAAATGGCTGAAACCATAGGGGATGGAGGGTTAGAGTCTATATATAAGGGTTTTGTTTTCTTTTTTGTTGTTTTAATGAATTTTCTAGATCAAGAGTGAATCCCTATGGCTGACTGTTAGGAACAGGTGAGCCTGGACAAGGTGAAGTTGGATTTGGTTCGAGCACCCATGATCTTGGGGAAAAGACTTAGAGGCATTTGCAGAAGAAATAAATATTCTCCTTGAAATATCCAAAGGTGGGAGGAGGTGAAACGAATTTTGAAGACCAATTTGGTGGCAATTGGTAAAGACTGGTTCAAAGGCCTAATTAATAGGCTGAAAACTAGGGCCTGGTGGAAACTAGGGTTGTGGGTGCATCCAGAAGCTAGGATTCTAGATTATGATAGGGTTTATGGATAGCTTGAATGTTTTCAAGGGCTTATGTGGAGTTTTTTGGAGGATTTGAGATCTTTAACCCCCAAACAGTGAAATTTGACCTACTAGGAAACAAGCCAATTAGGCCTCCTAGTGAATTTGACAATAAATGGATTGGGAAAGTATGTAGAAGTATGGGAAAGGGATCCAAAGAACTTTTAATGGTCCAAGTACATAGAAAATAGTATAAGGGGATGTATGAGAAGATCCTAAGCAAGGTTTTGGGATTCTAGGGGAAAATCTAGTGAAGAAACCTAGGAAATTGAAGAACTAGTTGGACTAGTTGAACCTAGGTGCATTGGAGTCTTCAACAAATCAACTATACCTTGGAGGATAAGTTGATAGGATGGGTCTTGGAGATCCACATTGGAGAAGAACACAAGGAGAGGTAACCATTTTATGGCTAGAAGAGGTTAGGAGCATTTTGGGGAAAGAAATCACTAGAACCCTAAACCCTTTGCATCAGTGCCCATGGCCTGTCCTGAGGAGTGCCTAAGTCTATGCCTTGGTTTGGTCTCATGCTCCAATAATTTACCTTATGATCGAGCACAGATTCAACATATAATTTTCTTAAGAAATATAATGGGACATCCAAATTGTTGTGGGGTGGTCTATCAAAAACTATCCACCACCAGTCCCAGAAGTGGTCATGTATTGCACCATTTAATTGACAACTTGGAATTTTTAGGGTCCACTTTTAATCTGGTTTTGGGATCCACAAAAAGGTTAAATATGTCATGTTTTGTTATAGTTAGGTTCATAACTTGATCATAATCAAGCCCATCGTCAAACTCGGTGTGCATGGAATCGTGCCAAAGAAGTGAAACATAATGTTGCTCTGTAAGTTTCTCCATGTTTTCAATAATGGAGTTCAACCTGGAAAATATGGGACGTAATTAGGGGATATTGACATATGCAGTATGAAATCCTCTAAGGTGATTTATATTGTCTCCTATAAGATCCTCTAAAGGTCGAGGGTTTGAGATTGGTTGGTCTTCTGAAGGTGGGGGATTGTTTTCAGGTGGTTGTAGGTTGTTTGAAGGTGGTTTAGGATTGTTTACGGGATGATTGAGAGGGTTTTATGATTGGTTTGAGTCCATGTCTGATTACAATAAAAACCAAATATGAAATTATAATCAATTTAAAAAAATAATAATCAATATAAATTAAACCCTATTTTTTTTATAAAAAACTACAAATTTTAATTAAAAATAAAAAATAACAAAAAAAATTTAAAATTTTATGTACCTGTTGAATTTGGAGAGAAATGTCAAATGGGCAAATCGGATATGTGATTTGTTTCAGATATGAAAAAATTCTGGGCTGCGTTTCAGGTTTTCATAATAAAAACTGAGAAATGCAGCTCGTAGGCCTAAATAAGTTTTACTACCGAAAGTTAGATATCTGATATAATGGATATTTGATAATATCGGATATCTGATATTATCAAATATCTAATTTTATATCAGATATCTAATTAGGCTTGTGCTTTGGCTTTTGGTTTGGTCATGTGTACTGACACCCAGGCCTACTAAAAAGTCAAAATGCTTTTTAGTGTGCTTTTGGACGAGTGAAAAGATTATTTTTTCACATTGCCAGTTTTTGACATACCATGATCCTGCACAAACCCTGGAGAAAATAATCTTAGAGGCAACTAACATTCACTGTATATTTTATGTAGACATGTATGAATAAAACAATTACTAACAACCAAAAAAGTCAATGTGTTTGAGTAAATGAGAAATTGTTCTTATATCAACTGCACATTGTAAATAGACATAGAATATGCAATTTGAGAAAAGCGTTGAAGATACCAGGATATTGAAAAAAGAAACTAGAGTGTTATGACCAAGCATATAATTCAAATAATTTGATTTTTTAGAATGGACAAGTCTTGTCGTTGTCTCTGATATATATTTAGATGCCTATATTATTGCACTATTTGTCTCTCGAACAAGATCAACCAACAAACATTACAGAGTAATGCGGAATGAAAGAATATCCTTCTAGAACATGTATTTAGGAATGTTGAACAGCATGTATACAAGTCCATCTTCTTCCACCATTCAATGATTATAACTGTAATCAAATATCCATATAATAATGCACCAATCCCCTTCACTTGATAGAATAACCCGGCTAGTGTGACCCATATATTCATAGCTTGGGTTTTATTATCGACATATAAAAATCAAGAATTATGATTAAGAATGGGATGAATTACTTTAAATGAAGTGGGAATGGTGATCCCTCATCACTCTTTCCTTCCTCCGCCATGGATTTTGTTTTCTATTTAATTTTCCCATGTACTCCCTCTCATATGAATTTAAGCCTACTAGCCTTTGAAAGGCCAACATAAAATCATGGTTTCTAAGCATCCCTTTGATCCACAATCGCAATCCCCCCATATTCTCCCTTTTGTTTTTGATCAAGCCTCTCTTCCTCCTAATAATGGTCTCCTCCCCCGAAAGCTTTCCAATCCTCCCCCTTATAACTACTAACCGCCATTTTCAAGTGCCATGGTGTTTCAAAATTATGATAATTATACATTTTTATTATTATCAAGATTATTAATCATTAATAACAATTTTTTTGGTAAAGCTAGCCAATATTATTGGTGGTTGATGATGCTTTATCCTAAATAGATTACTATCCATTATGAACATTCCTCTTATGTGTGTAGGTTCAATATATTTTCATATAATAATAATAGACCAACTAAACTATATATTTATGAAGGTCGTTTGGTTTACATATAGACTATCGTAGGTCTAGAAACTCAAACTTGTAATTAACTAGAAAAGGATAGAGGGTTCACTTACCAAAATTGTTCTTTACTGAGTTATACTTGGAGAGGCACTACATACACACACACACACACACACACACACACACACACACATCTATACATGTACATGTACATGTGTATATATATATATATCCTCTCAATTTTTGATAAGTGAACCCTCTATCCTTTTGTAATTAATTGCAAGTTTGAGTTGCTAGACCTACCATAGTCTAGTTTGGTTGTAACTTCTTCATATCGACCTTGCAATAGCCTTAAAGGTAAGGCATGTGTTATGTTTGATAGAATGCTATGTAAGTGATGCCATCCCATGGAATTATCGGATAACAATCACAAAGATCACGTTGTGGAGGCAAGGAATGAGGTACACCGCACGCTAAATGAGGTAGTTTATTTTGTAATTTTTATTTGTTATTTAATGTCCTACTTGTATGAATTGGAAGTCTTATCAATTTATGAATCTGATAGAGCATCTGGTTGTTAAAGATGAATTTAATTGAGAATCCTAAACTCTTAGAAAAACCATCTGACTGAAATATGAAATATAAACTTCTATATGAGAGGTGGGCATTAAGATACTTCAGAAACGTAGATTAAAGTTATTTGAAATTTTAGAATGATGAAGATGTAACTTTAGTAATGGAAACTCAATATTATCACAACGAGCTCTTGAAGTTACACCTCTATAAACTCTTAAATTAATGGATAAGTTAATCCCTCAGTAGTAAATATAGAAACAAATTTATGGACATGATCTATATAAGAGGAAATCATTTATATTTGACCTAATGAATCTGGAGAAATAACATGTCTTTAATTGGATATACTGGAAGCTTTTGTACATGCCCAAACATATAAGGCAACTCTTTCCATTTCCCTTAACTAAAGATGTATTCATGACTCTCAATTGATCCTTTATACGAGCTATACTCTTGTTTGTATTTCAAATGATAATTGTTGTGCTTTTTAAATTACTTCCTCCAAAACCCAATATGATGAAACCTAGAGAAATTGAGTATGTAATTGTGGAGCATGAAATTATATTATTATTTTGAATGAGGTCCTTTCTCCTTTTCCATGTCTACAATCCCTTATTATCATGCAAAGCAATAGACTTCAATACTTTTAACTCATCGTAGTTATCTAGAAGATAATCTAGTCCCGTAATTATTTTCCAAAGTAACTATTGTAGTCCCTTATTCTAGAACATTACTCATTCTTTAGATAACAAGATGGATATTGTTTCCTTTGGTTTTGATTTTAAATTATGACAATATAAAGTAATAAGCTTGTAGTTTTAATATTCAAAAATTGGAATACACTTTCAAGTAGTATTTTATAGATTTAGAATGTTTAATGATTGATTTATTTTTAAAAAATATTAGTTGATATTGTCAACAATATGAATCTTATATAGTTTTTAAAATGTAGTAGAAACATTATCTTAGGATTTGAGATTATTCATAATAGGTCATTTGATGTTTATTTTAATTATTGTTTCTTATTATTACAATTTTTAACTATATCGATCCTTTATACGAGCTATACTCTTGTTTGTATTTCGAATGATAATTGTTGTGCTTTTTAAATTACTTCCTCCAAAACCCAATCTGATGAAACCTAGAGAAATTGAGTATGTAATTTTGGAGCATGAAATTATATTATTAGTTTGAATGAGGTCCTTTCTCCTTTTCCATGTCTACAATCCCTTATTATCATGCAAAGCAATAGACTTCAATACTTTTAACTCATCATAGTTATCTAGAAGATAATCTAGTCCCGTAATTGTTTTCCAAAGTAACTATTGTAGTCCCTTATTCTAGAACATTACTCATTCTTTAGATAACAAGGTGGATATTGTTTCCTTTGGTTTTGATTTTAAATTATGACAATATAAAGTAATAAGCTTGTAATTTTAATATTCAAAAATTGGAATACATTTCAAGTAGTATTTTATAGATTTAGAATGTTTAATGATTGATTTATTTTAAAAAAATATTAGTTGATATTGTCAACAATATGAATCTTATATAGTTGTTAAAATGTAGTAGAAACATTGGCTTAGGATTTGAGATTATTCGTAATAGGTCATTTGATGTTTATTTTAATTATTGTTTCTTATTATTACAATTTGTAACTATTGTTTTACTTTATGAATTATATTAGTCAACAAGTTTCTCTTTTAATTCTAAAGAAAATAATACTAATTGTTAGGGAAGAGATTATTTATATGAGATGAATACGTGAACTCTATTTAGAGGAAGAAAATTAGTGGTAAGTAATATTTGGTTAATTATTGGTAACTAATATAAACTTATTTATTTATTAAAACAAAATATTGTACGAGTTCCTTATATCTGGACTAATATTGAAAATTAAATATTATTTGATCATGAAGATTTAAGGGCTTTTAATAGGTATATAGAGATACAACATAATAAAGAGGGTTAATATTTGGAAGTGAAGACAATTCCTCTAGGTAAATATTCTACATTTAATATGCATTGGTTAAAATTGAAAGTTAATCTTATAGGATCATTATTACTATGGTCTCATTTACACCATGCTTAATCTTTATATTTCATATAAGATATTTTATTTTAATAACTATCATAATGAAATTGTGTAGAACAGGGTATTATTTGATTGTATTTCATCATAAGGAAATATTACCGTTAGGGTTGGAATGGATTAATATATATTTTCCTAAACTACCATGATAATAGGCATAAGGTATTTGATTCTTGGTCAACTTTTATTAAACTATGAATTTATACTAAATGCTTAAGATATGAGTTAGGGTCGATGTGTAGCATATGAGTATCTTGATAGTTAATATTTTTTAGAAGTTTGTTGACAACTACTATATAATCAAAATTATGAGTCTTGATACCAATATTAAGCTAGAAGGTGATATAATAGTTAAAAAGTGAAGGAATCAATATTAGCATCCATATATTTCATGAAATATCATAGAATCATTTGTTGGAATCTCAATACTAAGAATTATATGAAAACTATATCAGATCAAGCTCATGCTTTCTTTAAGGGTGATATTAGAGTAGAGTATCTTAAGATTTTCTTGATATCAAATATTTATTTATTTGCATAGATTAGAAAGAGATAAAGAACGAATGTACCCAATAAAGTCCTATTGAAAAATTTTGTATGACAAAAAAATCTTACGGGACATGTACATCATTTTATCAACTAGATCTTGGGTGTTGCCTACTATTCTATTGAATATATTGCATGTCCTATAGATGACATTAAGTTATGTTATTATTATGTATTTTATAAAATAGGTAAAAATAAACCTTGATACTCTTTTTATACCCTTACTATGACGAACCTAGAATGATCTAGTTCAAGACTATGGATTAAAACTATGAAGTCTCTAAGTGTGAACGTAGGCAACACCATCAATGATGAGACCCCAAGACTTAGGTCCAGTCCCATAGGGTTTGTCTAATGGTGGTAATTATTAATAAGTAATAAAATTATGAGAAATATTATATTTATAATCATGTGTTTAATGTTAATGAATCTTGCAACTTGCATCTATATTTGAGACATGTGTGCAAATACAGGTATTGGGACATGGGAAGGAAAAAAGGAAGTGTAACTAAGGTATGTAGTAATAATTGTTGTGAATGTTAGTTGTTCATGGTAGTAATTATTATCTTTATTTTTATGGTTTCTATTAATTTTATTTGAAATGAGATTGTATGTGACATTAAATTTAATGTAGTGAATTATTGTCAAAAAAAAATCTGCATGTTTTATTGTATATTAATGTCCTTGTGCCAAGAGTCACTCGACGAGACATTACATATATTTATATATAAAGTTAGTATGAAATAATTGTATTCGCTATCTATTTATATATACACATATATATTTATTATAAAAATATATCCATATATCTTTGTGTATAAAGGTTCACGAGCAATTACACATATCGATACATATATGTATTTTATGATTTTAATAACAATGAAATGTTTATAAAGAGATAAAATAAAATGATTAAATAGATTCTAATTTTTATTAAATTGGTCATAGATTCTTTATTCTAATTTGTATTAATGTCCTTGTGCCGAGTCACTCGACGAGGCATTAAATATATTTATACATAAATTTAGTATGCAATACTTGTATTCACTATCTATTTATATATACACATGTATTTATTATAAAAATATATCTATATATCTTTGTGTACAAAGGTTCATGAGAAATTACAAATATTGATACATATATGTATTTTATAATTTTAATAAAAATGAAATGTTTATAAAGAGATAATATAAAATGATTGAATAGTGTAGACACCCTAAAATGGACATACTTGCGACCTTACATTAAAACACTAATTTTCATCTATTAATTAATGATTTTTATCGCTAATAGTTTTTGTATTCAGTTCAAAAGTAACTAATACATATAAGTTCAAAGCATTGAAGGCCGTAGCGAGTAACTTCATCCTACATACACAAAAACCTCTACATGGCTGATCAAATATCATATTTCCAATTGTGACCCGCTAATCACAATTCAAAAAAACTAAAAACATACATAACTACATTCAAAATTGACCCATACTACTGAAAATTGGGCCTGTATGCTAGGTCTTCTGTCATTTGAACCATCCTTCTGCATCTTCCTTTGAGAAGTTCAGGAAAGCAGCCCCATGCACGTCTCTAGTTGTTGTTAATCTAGCAGAGCTCCTCCCACGATGGACGCCATCCTTACCTTCCCACCCACCACGATTAATTTCAGCCCTTGTCAGCCTGCCTCAAGACCCACTTGCCCCTACTTGTGGCTGAAGGTTCCTTCTTGGTGTTGGGCATCCATCTTCACCTATTGGGGCCATCAATTTCATGGGTGTGACTTTCCACACTCTCCGTTTCATAGCCACCTCATCAGCCTGGTCCTCTCAATTCCTTCACAAGAAGTTTAGCAGTGAATCCCATCCTTTGCATACTTCCTGAATGTGTGTAGCTTGAGGGTGGGTGGAGGACCAAATTACCAGTGGTTGAAGCTCCTCTTCATTCCCACCAATGAGTCACCATGTGCCTTCATCCATGTGCAACCCAATCCCAATTTACGCTCTCCTAATGATGTTCACCATTCCCCCAGCCCATTTGGGCTCCAAGCATGCCCTCGTAACTTCTAAAGCCTCTTCCCTGGATGAACCCACCATCAAAGTTGGGGCAATGAAAAGGGACGATATATCCAAGTTTGTCCTCACTCTCAAGTTGAAATTGGGAAACTCTTCTCCCATCATGAGTACAACCTCATCCTAGAAAGCATCATCATCAACTTTGAACACATTAGGCATTCTTTGTATGGAGATGTTCCCACGGAACCTAGGAATCTATCCAGGTGAACTAAGGGAGAATTTTTCCTCCATCCTTTCTCTATTTCACTCTCACACTCTTCTTGCAATAGTAGTTTTGTTTTTAAAAACCACTTCCCAAGTTTGGCTTTACTACAAGTTTGACGCGTGGGAACCATCTTATTCGCATTTATTCCTTGGCCACTTGAGCAAGCAAATCAGAGCACAATCTCCTGTTGCATGCTGCAATGTTAGGCCAATCATCCTTGTTGAGTGGAATGTGAGAGGGAAAGTACAGATGCCTATGAAGTCTTCATCAGGTCATTTAATGAAATGATTATTCTAAAGTTCATTAATTCCCAATTCAAATTCCAAAAATCTAAGGTCTTCAAAAAGTTCAAATTTGTCTTCTAGTGAACTATTAGCCCCTATATTAGAAAGTTGATATGCTAGTATATTTTCATCCCTAGGTACATGTGTAACTCTAAAATCTTTGAAATCCCCAAATAGGTCCTGGATTCTCCTAATATTCTTATTAAGATACCAGGCCTCCATCTGGTCTTTCATGATGTCATTTATTGTAATTAGGGAATCTCCTTCTAGGTGCAGCTTCAACACCCCCAACTTCTTCACCATCAAAAGTGCTCCAATTACAACCAAACACTCACCTGCATTGTTTGTGTCATCAACCAGCCTTTGAGCTCCCATCCCCACAATGCAACCATGTTCATTTTGGGCTATATATCTCACTCCTGATGTGCTCGAGTTACCCTGAGAGTCCCCCTCAAAGTTGATCTTTGTCCACCCCAATTCTGGAGGCATCCAAAAAAATCTTGATTCTACAAACTACAAAGGTTTATCCTTCTTTATCCCATTAATAGGCCTAGCCTATTGGACCCGTGCATCAACCTATTTGAAGGGAGTCTTCAAATTGTTTTTTTGAGTAGTCGCGTTTGACACTATCTCAGAAACCTCTTCCTCCAAATGATTACTAAATTTGGAGAAAGGTTCAACTTTGTCTTGAAAAATCCTTTGGTTGTGTTCCTTCCAAATCTCCCATAGATTTTTTGAAGGAAAGACATCCCACATCAAGGATAACATTGAAGGGGCATGCAGTCAGCTTTATAATTCTAGCCACCCTTTTAAATTCCCTGGGATAGGACCACTCAATCTCAATTTTTTCATCCCAAATCACCATGCTGCCTATGCAAAATCACAATTCAGAAGGATATGGTCTATAGTTTCCTCTTCCTTTAGACACAACACATACCAGAAGGGTCCCAAAAACCCCATCCTCTTTAGTATTTCCCTTGTCAAAATTCTATCATTTCCTGCCAACCATGTGAAAGCACTAGCCTTGGGGAGGCATGCCTTATTCCAGTAGATCTGCTTCTCCCATTCCACCTTGCTGAATTATTTTTCAAGTAACATGTACCCAATTTTAACTGAGTATTCTATAATTTTTTCTCCACACCATTTAATATCATCCAAATCCTGAGATCCTATCACTTTTCTATTCTTGAAAATATCCTCTAGAATACCTCGGTCTACTGCTGTCAAGCCTAGGGTGCTTGGGTTCTTCCATCTAACAATCTGTCAAATAGAAAAAGAAGTATCATCAAGGAAATCACTTACCTTAACACCCCACCGCTATGTTGTTGCCTCTTTGATATTCTGGGGAATTCCAACTTGCTCGAGGATTGGGAATCTATCCTAGGAATACTGCCAAAAGTTCATTTTTTGTCCATTTCCTAATGCCCAGGTGAGATAGCTGGTTACCACTGGTCTAGACCTCATTATATAGTTCCAAACCACCAAGTTTCTTGGAGGATTTTTTTTTATAGTGAAGACCCTTTCAAATGACTCCTTGTCTAAATATTTGGCCCTCAGAATTCAAGCCCAACGTTGTTCCGGTAGCTGATACATTTTCCATACTAGTTTTTCTCCCATAGCTTCATTAATCAGTTTCCAATCCCGAAGTCTAGCTCCTTCGCCTTTTGGTTTACAAACCTTCTCCCAAGCCATCAAGGGAATTTTTTCTTTCTCTTGGGTTCCATTCCACAAGAATTTATGTATCTTTTTTTGGATGGTTTTAATGACCTTTGAAGGAATCTTCAAACACGTCATACAATAGATAGGCATTGCAAAAACTACTACTTTGAGCATTAGAATTTGACCTGCTAGAGTGAGCCACCTACTCTTCCATCCATCCATCTTGGCTACACATCCATCAATGAGATCCTTCCGTAGTTCCACTTTTATTGCACCAGTACAAAAGGGAGGTCCCAAGGAATTTACTTGGTAGGTGACCAATTCTTGCCCCAAATAGTCCATCTATATTCCTCTGCAATGCAACTTCCATATGAAAGAAAAAATTTATGAATTTTTCCAATTGACACTTTTCCCTGTGGCTCTGTTGTACACATCCAACAACCATCACAAAACCAAGGCCTCCTTCATTGACGCTACCCAAAAAAAGAATGTATCACAAATTTGGAATGAGTTGTTGGATTTATTCTTCTAGCAATTTCAATACCTGTCCATCTCCCCAGTGTTCTTTTTCTAGAGATTTATCAGCCCAAAACTTCTGCTAGAAGGATAAAGATAAAAGGTGAAATAGGATCCCCCTAACAGATGCCTCTAGAAGTTGTGAAAAAACCTTGTGGGATACCGTTTACTAGGATGGAAGTTCTATATGAAGAAATCACGCTTTCAATCCACTTTAACCAATTCTCTGGGAAGCCAAACTTCTTCAAGACTTTTGTGAGAAAGCATCTATCCACTCTATCACATGCTTTCCAGATATCCAACTTAAGAATAATTTTTCTTTGATTACTTTCTTTGGCTGAGTGAATTGCTTTGTGTGCCACAATGATTCCATCAACAATGTTCCTATTTGGTGTGAATCCACTTTGTTTAATTGAAATTAGTTTACCCAGCACATTTTTTAATCTATTTTCTGCCACTTTAGAGATTATCTTATATATGGTATTAAATAGAGAGATAGGTCCAAAGTTTTTGAAGGATAGAGGTTTATCCTTTTTGGCAATCAGTGCAACCATCTTGTTGTTGAAGTCTTTCAAAATAAATCTATTTTCCTTTGATTCTTCTACCACTCCTAGCAACTCTGCATTCAAAAACTACCAAAATTGGGACCATGTGCTTTCTCCCCTCCTAGACCAAAAATTGCAACTTTTAGTTCCTTCATCAAAACCGGTTCTGATAGCATTAGATTGTCTTCTTGATTGATCAATTTGGGTATGACGCCTAGTAGCTCCTCTTGGCCCCTATCCAAGATCACATGCTCTTGCCTCCATAGTTCTGGGAAGTAAGTCATAGCCTATTAATTAATGGTTTTTTAATAATCAATTAATCATATATTTCTTCTAAATCCATTCCCCAAATCATTTAATCATTTCCCCACAATTAATTAAATAATTAAGTTTATTTGATTAATTAACCGTAATTAATTAACCTCTATTAATTAATCAAATTCAATTTCCTAAAGTTTAAGTTTAAATATTTAAACTTGTTAATTAATTAATTTTTATTTTTATTGTTTTATTTTTTATTAGTAAAAGCCCTAAGCCATGGTTTTTATTATATTAAAAAGTTGTAAAGATACATTGTCTCCATTCACTGCGGACATTGGTAGGAAAGAACGAAGAAGAAATCCTCTAGTCTAGCTCGAGACCAAAGTACAAAATATGTCATATAGTTTGAAATAAAAAATAGAATAGAAGGAGGCATTCCTCCTCTTACAATTTGATCCTTCATGAGAGGCAATCTGCATCCTTGCTAACCTTAACTATTACATAGAGTACTTTTGGATATTTTGAGCCCACTTTCGCACTGCTTCTTCTGTTTAGGAAATCTTTCATATCCTTCCTTGTATGTTTTCTTTCTGAATTTCCTTTATCTTGAAGTAAATAGACATCACTTACCACAAAGAACTATATCTACATGGTACATTAGTAATCTGTCATATCTTGAATTTTAGATAAGACAAAACTCCAACATATTTCATCATACATGTATTTTCCAAATAATTTACTGATGCAGATCATAATGAAATGTAATCGGTGCAATTCCTATTTTTGTGAGCCTGAAATTAATAATAATCTGCCTAAGCAGAGGATTGATAAATTATGATGTTCCTCGTTAAAGGGCACACATCATTTTAAATAATATAATTCTTCTATTAAATTATAGAGTGCCTGGGTCTAAATTAATACCCCATGCATCTGCTAGGGTTAATTCTAACATTCTTGTCATGTTGATGATATCTATAATGTCTTTACTATTAAACTATAATTCATGAAATAGATCAAAATTATAGTTCAGATACAGAGCTGTGGTTATGGTTCTGGGAGTTACCCCGACAATAAAAAACAAAAAGGAATTCTCGGTTATAAGTTGCTTAAAGCTTATGAATAAAAGTCTAGTGATAAAGTATCTAATATAATTTAAAGCATAAAAATGCCTTCCTAGCCTGGAAAAAATCCTTTGTCCTTACCCCTAATCTTGCCACCCAAGGTGGAAGGGACCATCCTATAGAAAGGCATCCCATCCTGCCGCTCCAAGTCATCATCATTATCATCATCATAGATATATATTTCTTGGGCCTTTCTTGTCCCATCCTGAGAAACTCTAAAACCTGCAATGATTTCTTCTTTTAAGTATGTATTAAACCAGTCAGGGTTCTCTAGGCATTTGATGTCTAATAAGGCCGTTAGAAAAATTAGGTTTCAACCCCTACTAACCAGGGATGAGTTGAAAGCCTCTCTACTCTCAAACCATAAGATAGGATATCTAGGGGCCGAATTTTACCCTAAGAGGGCTTTCTCATAATTTCTAGCTTTGGGAATAATCAAAGCTTCATCAATGTTGTGAACAACAATGTTGATACCCCCAAGAATATCCTCTTTGAATATTTTTTAACAAATAATTTTTGCAATCTTTTTATCCCTTTCCAAAAACATTTCCAAGGCTAGGAACATTGATGCAATGTCCAAATTCACTCTTGTCCTGTCAGTATTTTTCAAGTAGTCTTTTCCTAAAACTTTGATTATAGCCTCTACCACTAATAAATTATTATGTTTTATGATACCCCAAATCCTCTGTTCTGTAATATCATACTTTACTTTAGTCTTTCGCTTCTCATCTCGAAGTCTAATTGGGGTATCCATTTTATTTTTCTCCTTTGCACCCTAATGTAGAAGAGTAGTGCAACTCAATGTTTGGTAGAAGTTCTTCAGATATTTGAAAACTTGCTAAAGACAGTATTATGGTGTATCTGATATATATAAATTTTGGTATAAATTTATATGTTGTGGAGTGATAATTTATTAATTTAATTTAATTCCCAACCTAGCCCAAGGTAATTCAAGTGAGATGTCCTTTGAATATTTTGGCCTTGCAAAAACATCTATTTCATAAGTAAGATTTGTACTAAGGGGTCTTATATCATTGATGCAAGGCATGTATATTGAATGACAATAAGTGTTGTTATTCCTATATGTTGATAGCTTAATGAAGGGGCTTGTTCACCATTAATGATTTTAATAATTATCCTTCTTTTGCTTAGCTGTAAGGCATATTTTACTTAACTTAAATTGAGGTGCACATTTAATTTTCCATTAAAATTAAAAGATATTATGAGCTTTGTCAGATTAGCATATCTAACACAATATTTTTAGTGTTATTCTTTCTTAGATTTCGCCATTAAATAGTATTTAATGGGGATTGTTGTGAATATAAAACCATTGCTATATTTATTTGTGAAAAGAAGTCGTACAGTCAAATTCTTACTTTATTCTTATTAATGCAGTTCTGGCTAGTTCATCTATAACCTTAACTGAGAAAAGATATAATATAAGAGATAGATTCATAAATGACTACTAATAAGGAGAGAGGATAATATTACTTGCAAACCTAGAAGCAGAATCCTCAGATCAAGTATATACCTATAATATAGAAATATCCTAAAGGAAGTAAATGCGAATATATTCTCGGGAAAAGGATACAAGTTTAAATGAATTTATATATTCAGGAAGATAACAAGAAAAGGCTAGTGGAAAGAAAAAGATAAATGAGTGAGCGATCTCCAAAATTATGAAGTTCGCATGAGAAAGAAGGATAACAAAAATATGGGTGTAATAAAACAATAATGTTTAAAAATAAAAGGTTAGAGCCATAGCAAGTGGTCCACTAAATCAGAAAAGGAACAACCTGGATGCTTAACCCGAAAAGGGATATCAAGTGAGTACATAAGTTAAAGAGTACCCAAATATCTGAAAATCCCATAATAGACCAAATAAAAGACAATATATTGGAAGGTATATTATGGGGAATCCATAGTTCTTCAAAGGAGGAAGGGGGAGTGGGCAGATACTGAAATTCTGACATCAGCCCCGTGAGATGAAAGTTGGGAAAATAATTAAACTAATTTAAGAAAGAAGGGGGAAGTAACATGTTCCCCTTTTCTTGGAAAAGGTTATCCAGGGCTTAAATTTCTGAAAAGGAAATGGTTCAAAGATGTCGAAAGGAAAGATATATGGTTGTGTTATAGCGCAAGTAGCTATTTCACATTGTTTCCAATAATATGGAGAGCAGTTGAGAGTTCTTGGAAAGGGAGGATTCTGAGAGGTAGAGAATAGACGGAGCAGAAGCCCTAGGGGGAAAAATAGGGACATAAAACTATATGGAAAACAAAGAAAATTCAACTAAGGAGTACCCATACGTTAAATCCCTGACAAGAGTAGATGTAATAGTATCTAACCGCTTCCTTGTACGGAGAGTCCAAATCTACTATAATGATAATGAGTACATATAATAAAGGCATAGGGAAAAGTGACATAGCTGATAAAAGTGAGGAAAAAGCTTAAGATGAGTCTTAGAGTTGTTCAACACCAAAAAAACACTGTGAAGAAAATATATTAGAAAATCTCTTGCTCGAATAGTGAAGCATCACCTATATTGAAAATGACCCTAAACTATCACGGCTACGATCATTTGAATGGTGCTAGTAGCGATTGGAAAGATATCAGTGATACCAGGTTGAGTTTTTATGATATGGAAGATTTGTACCAAAGGGTGCATATCCCACCTTTGCATCCCATAATGTAGAAGTTGGTTGAGAGTGGGTTAATCCAAGCTGTAGGGTTTCTAGTTACCATCCAAGCTCCCAAACTGATAATGGAGTGCATAGCCCGATTCGACCCCGCAAGTCAGAAAATAAGGAATCCAAAAAATGAGATTTTAGTAACCTTAGATAGAAATTCAATGCATAATGTGTTTTTCCTTCCAACCCAAGAAGAATATACTGACTGGGATTTTGCAATGTCTGCCTCATATTTTAATGAGAAGAAATCTCGATGGAGGGCTGAGATATCAGCTGATTAGTTTCAAACCAAGAGGGCCCCTATCTCCAAACTTCCAAAGACATTATACAGGACCAATCTGAAAAGAGAGATCATGGATACCGTAGTGCTGCTACATCACCTTCGGGGAAATGAGAGTGCCCTAAATTTTGAGGAGTGGTGGTTTTTCATTGTACAAACCATCAAAGCCAAGAGAAGATATATTGATTGGGACCAGCTTCTGAGTGACAGGTTAACCGAAATGCTCATTATAGCTAAACATACATATTCCTTTCATATGTCTTCCTATATAATTTATGCCTTAGCTTGTGTTTGTAGTTGGCCCGACCTCTCAAGTTTAGAAGAGTATGAAAAGGATATACAAGTTTATGATTACTATGCTTATCTGCAAATGCAAAATAGTTATGAGATTTTTTGAAGAGTAAATGATGCATCCACCATGAGATTATGTAGGGAGCTGCAGGGATATCCCAAGAGGAGAATGTCCCCTGAGGCATCATCGGTGATAACTACCTATGGTAGCCACTTTACTCAGTTTCTGACATTTACTTATTTTAGGATTGGGGCCTTTGATAATTATCCATATAAGTTACCCAAATATCCAGATGATAATGTCATCTTGGTAGAGCTTTGTAGGAAGATCTTAGAGGTTAATACTAGGTGTGGTGAATGTCATAAGGTGGGGATATGATTTCCCATAACAGTTGGTCCTAATACATGCTCTTCTAGTTCCAACGCTCATAACCTGGTAAAGTGTGCCAAAGCCAAGTATTCTTTTGAGAAATACAACATGCTCTGAACACACTTTGACCCTTTAAATTTTGTTAAGGATAGTTTGCAGCTTGGATCTTCCTTCCACCATATGCCCACCCTAGAGGACTATTGGGAAAATAGCATGTATGATTACGACATGAAGGAGAGGTCATGGTCATGACTCATAGTAGAGAATATATGACTCTATGGAGTAAATATTGATGTGGAGGGGGTAACATAAGATTGGACAGATATAATTTCACCACAATATGTGGGAAGGATAAAGGGAACACCTCTGAAGCCATCACATTTGAAGGGCCACATCTGGATGATCTCAACGAAAGGATGGTGCCCATCCTTAAGAAAAAAATGGAGTGGGTGAGATGGAAATAGATAGGAAGGTGGGGATAAAGCACCACCAAACCCTTTCCCACCCCAATTCAAAGCCCAATCACATCAACCGACATGGCATCCAAAATAATGCCATCAAATCCCAATGAGAAATAGGCAACTGGTGGGGATGATCAACCACTAGAGAAGGTACATATGCTGGCATAGACATGTGGGAGCGGGTCATTACCAGTAATCAATCTTGACTCACAAGAAGGCTCCCATCCTGGAGAAGCTAGAGAAAAGGTTATGGTTCCTCAAGGAGATACACATGAGAAACCCCAGGAGAAGACATTAGGGGCACAATCATCAGGGTTGCAGGGAGATACATAGAAGGAGAAACTAAGCCCCATCCCCCACAAGGTACCTCGCTTCTCTGTCCCATCTGCAATAGTGCATACAACTCTAATAGTTAGGAGGTCGTTTAATATAGAGATTCTGGCTAGCACTTCAGGAGCTCTATCCACACCTTCGTGGATATAGAAAATAATCAAAAAAAGAGGAAGAGAGAAGAGGATAGAGTTCCTCTAAGTGACTTGATCACTCAGATCATGAGATTCCCTACAGTGACAAAAGGAAAAATGAAAGCCCAAGTATTATCTACACTGGGGAAGGATCCGGGGACAGGTAATGTCCTATTGGAGATTTCCCAAGAAAAGACATAGGAAGAAACCTCTCCATTGTCATTTTCTGATTATGAGGTGAGAAAGATAGATATAGGTCCCTCTTGTCATGATAATTCAGTATATATGTGGGAGTTTACCCACCAAGAGGTGAGGGAAAGATTGGACAACCTAAAGGGGGACAAGGCTAAACTCAAGTCTATTATAGCTCATCTAAAAAAAAATATTAGAAAAGCCTTATCCCCATTTTCCTCACAGTCAGGACATCCATCCAGTGAGACATTTGATCTCTTATCCTATACAACTTAGGAAATAATCGAACAATTACATGAGGATCGACACCTGGGGAAAATAAGCAGGGATTGGATACAAGATCTAAAGACCAGGGGGATCCCACTTATCAAATGCCTTAGGGCATATTATAAGGCTTATGTACATCTTAAGGATGTTGTGAGGAGTGATATTCAACTTCTCATAGAAGAGAATATAATAATAGAGAGTCTCCAATCTTTGTTAGAGGAGTTGATGAAGAGGAAGATAGAGGATGCAATCACCATAAAGGTATTGGAGACAACATATACACCTCTTTAGAGGTGGAGTTATTCACTTACATTCAAGAGGGACACTATAATAGAAGTCTGTGAATAACTAGAGCTCATGGTTAAAACCCTTTAAGAAGGCATCATGCATATGGAGAAATACTTCACCGATATGGGATGCAGTTCTCATCAGGGCACGGGTGACAAGATCATCAATGTTGAGGGTATGAAGAACATATTTTAGCAGAGTATAGACAATATTATCAAACCTGTGAAATATCAGAGTGGGAGTATAGATAAACTAACAAACCTTGATGTGCAACTTGCTACAGCCAATCAAGATGTCCAAGATATCTCCCAACAGATCAAGCAAATAAAGGATGACCATCTCATATGGATAGTGAGGAATAATCTAGTTTTCATCCCTAAGGATGATAACATGACACAAGTGTTCTCCACCATGGATTGATATCTTAAAACAACAAAGACTGGGGAAGAAGGTGGGGAATGCGAAGAGACTGCCTAAGCTTAATAGAATAAGTATTGGCTTCGTTTGTACTATTTTTCAATCTTTAGTATTAAACTCTACTATACTTGGTTGCTTTAAATTTTATTAAAGGAGATAAGGGGAACGTCTATCATATGTATTTGTTTTTATATATAATTAGTCTACATTATTAATGAAGGAAAATGAATTTGATTAAGGTATTTTACACATGCTATTGTTTGATTAATGAAATGATTTAGTGTAAATTCTGATGGAACATGACTAACTAGTGAGAAAATCTTTGATTCCTTGATTAGCTAGTTCATCTGCTCTTTTATTCACTTCTCTATAAATGTGGTTAATTTTTAATTTATCAAAATACTGGCAAAGAGAAATATACCTAGCCAACATAGCGTCTAATCTCCAGTTAAGGAGAGAGCCTTTTCTTTAGGCATTGATGATGATAGTTGAGTCGCCTTCAATTTCTAATTTCTTACATCCTAAATATCTACATAGTAATAATCCTTATACTAGAGAATGTAATTTTTTCCCATTGTTAGTCTCCTTTGGACTATGTATTTAGATAATTTTTCCACCTCCACTCCTTCCATATTTTGAATGGTACACCCAATGCGAGCCAAGCCTGGATTACCTCTAGAAGCACCATCAAAGTTTAATTTTAGCAAGCCTTCATTTGGTAGTGTCCATTTACATTCATCTCTCTTCATTTTTGACGATATACCTCCATTTCCAACAAAAGGAGGGATAAAAAGACCATGCCAGCTACCTCTCATCTTCTTGTCCCAGTGTGACATATTAATTTCCTTTTTAACCTTATTCATGTTATGATTGTTTGTTAATTCGATAATAGAGGATTCAATTTTATTAATAAGTTGGCCTATATCCAATTTATTTCCCTAAAAAATCCTCCTATTTCATTCTTTTCATGTTTCCCATAAAATGATTGAAGGGGAAATAATCCATAGTGAACCATAAATGCTTCCTTTTCTGAGGAAAGACCAAGAGTTTGGTAAATCGATTATATTGTTTGGACACACAGATACCCACCCAAGTTGTGAACATAACCATGTCCAGCATTGAGTAGAGTATGAACATCTAAGAAGTAGATGATCAATTGTCTCCCCATCCTTCTTGCATAAAGAACATCTACTTAGGCCATGATATCCCATCTTCACAAATTTCTCAGCTGTCAAAATATTCTTATGCCATACAAGCTAGGAAAAGAAACCGGTCTTAGGAAGACAATCTTTATGCCAACATAAAGTTGTCAGAGGGTAGTCAGATTTATTTATAAGTCGTGATAGAAACAAGTTATATCCTTTCTTGACTGAATAATCTCCCCTTTTACTACCATCCCAAACCAGTGTATCCTTTTTAAGGTTTAAAGATGTTTTCCTTTCTTCCAAACTTTTATTCAAAGCTGCAAAATCTACTAGGGAAAGACCAAGATCTACCCAGTTCTTCCATTTCCACCCCATACCCTCGTCTGTAAAGGTAACATAGCCAATAACTCTCTTCCCTAATTTAGCCGTCAAAAACCTGCTAGCATGCGTAAGATTCATATTACCATCCAAGGCACTATAACAACCACAAGAATATTGCCACAAAGGGGCATCTTCCCCTTTCCCAAGATTCTATGTAAGTTTATCTTGAATGATGTATCTACAGTCAAACATAAAATTCCATATCCTAGAGCCTTTAGGGGGAGATAGTTCCCTGAAAATATTGATGGGATCCACATTGGAGAGATATTTTGCTGCAAGTATCTTGACCCACTTCAGATGTGGGTTTTTATACATTCTCCATACAAGTTTTGCACCTACGACTTTACTCTGTAGTTTAATATCTTTTATTCCGGCACCCCCTTCCTCTTTTGGGAAACACACCTTATCGCAGACAAGAAGTGAGAAATTTTTCTTATCCCATCTACCTTTCCAAAAGAAAGACCTAAGAATTTTGTTAATTTCCTCCCTGTTGGTACTCAAAAATACAAGGGTTTTTGAGTACCTTGTTAAATTTTTGCATCCTGACCCCTTATGAGTGCTTTTTGAGCCTTTTTTCCCTCATGAAATTCTGAAGTTTTTCATGCATGCCAAGTGTTCATCACTCTTTTTTAGGCATATGAAGACATCCTAGTTTGTCAGTTTCAATTTTTGAGTTAGTTGGTGATGTCTTGTTTTGAACACTTGTCCATTTTGCATTTGCTGTTTAAAGTGTCATTTTGCTGTAACATACATAGTTTGCATTGGAATAACTTGTGTCCTTTTGTGTTTCATAGTTTACCACTTTGGGAATTTTTTAAATGTATATCATAGATCCTATATTTCAAAACCTAAGTCTTTTTGAATCCATTTGATAAGTATCCAGATTCCCCAAAGTTGGTTCTGCAACACTGTCATGTTTCTCTATTTTGCCCAGAATTATGAAATGGCCTACTTTGAACTTCTGAAAGTTGTACCCGGTTGAATACCCTTTATAATTGAGTTTTCCCCTGTGTTGGAAACATGAAAGTTTACCTATTTGAAGATTTTCAAACTCGTACCAATCCAGTTGTCCACTTTACCAGCTTGATTCCAAATCCAAATTCTGCATATTTACTGAGTTCAAAATCAGAAAAGTTGTAAGGTGCTAACTTTGCAGATTAATGATAATTGATCAGTTCAATTTTAGTGCAAGATTAGTTGAGGATTCATGTTACATGTGTGAAGGTGAATAAGGTTTCAGAGATTCAGATTCTGAAGGATCTTCTTGATGACTTTATGAATTCAGTACCGAAGACAATTTGTGAAGTTTGCCAATATCGAACATAATGAAGTTTGCAGAATGGTCACTTTCAAAGAGTGGTAACTTTGTGTCTGAAATTTGTTTTCAAGAACCAATTGTGGACCATTCTCTTTGCATGTAAATTTATTACCTAAACTGGTGGTGAAGTCTCAGGGCATGTTTTAGTAGTCTTGCAAAAGTCAATTCGAATGAGATTTATGTTGTTTCAGCTTTTGCACTTGCACGGTATTCTGGAATGCCAAAGTTTGATCAGTTGCACCTTGCACAAAAAGTTGAATTCAAAAAAACCCTTTTGCATGCATTTTCATTGTGGGTGAATGAATAATTTTACCAAGTTATGAATCTTAAGGAGTTAATCTAGTATCTTTCCGAGTTGCATTCCTGGCAGTGTTTGCATAAGTTTGAAAACCTCCAATTGTAGAATATAATGAAATTACTTACTTTGAGTGGTGTTATCTTTTTTCCCTAATGTTTTCAAGAAAATCCAGTTGGCGACTATGTTCAGATGCTAGAGGAGAGTATGTCTTCCAATCCTCATACTTGCAAGGGGTCATGTAGTCAGTTTTCAGAGTTCATTCTAGAAACCAATTGCCATTAATGAGTGCAGTCTACATAAATGCTAAAAATGATTATAAAGTTTGCTAGTTTGATGATTTGTGGTTTAATTGCGATATGTTTTATACTTACAGTGAGGAAGCATATTTGAAGCACATGAATTTTTTGATAGAGGACAAAAGAAGATTGCAAAGTGTGGAATTTAAAATTCATTAGAGCACTATCCTGATATGCCTGCTACAATGATACATTATGAATTTTACTTAGCTTATCACAATACGAGTTTGCACCCACAAAATGGAGATTAATGACAGCTGGCAAAATATTGAAGGAATAATTTCTTCAAATTTTAAAACCAAATGCCATAAGAGGCTAGCGCTATGATTTTGAAGAATTTTTTCAAACTTTGAGAACATTGCCAAAACAAAATACTGAATGCTGAATGAAGATCGCATGCATCTAGAGGGATTGGATAATGTTTTAAAGATAGTTTAAATATAAAACAAAACATTTAAAAATGCATACCCTACACAGTATGCTAAAGGTTGAATGAGAAAAGACTCCACAAAAAGCTCACGCCAAAGACCAAACATTACAAAAAATAGAACAACATATTCCAGCTCAGGAGAGAAAGCACATGGAGAATTGTGCTGATTGTAAATGAAAACATTTAAAAGTTTTAAAGTCAACACATGCCAAAGAAAAAACCACGCGATCCATAGAGGAAGTTCATGCAAGGTAGGAAGGAAGAAAATCCCATGCACGAACACTTAAAACAAAGCCATTGCAAAGCAAAGCCAGAGTAAAGGCTGCGTAGAAGCCAGATTGGGGCTGCTGCGCATGAAGTCTAAAAAATTTAAACAAGTGTCATTGGACAATGTATGAAGGATTGTGTAGCATTGAGGGAGACTTGCAGAGACTTAGGAGTAGGTTTTAAACACTTAATAAAAAATTCCACAGCAAATAACAACACATGGAGTCTTGCACAAGACAATGTAAAGGAGATGAAACATTTACAAAGTATATGCTACTGCCAAGTTTAAAACCAAGTCACATGCTGTGCTGAATGCCTGAAGACATAAAAAAACACAGGAAAAATTAATAAGAAACTACATAGGTATGCAGGAGAGGCTTCTAAGATTGAAATGCAAAATGCATTTATCCCACATTGCTCATGGGTGGGGAGTTTCTAGTATTTAAATACTAAAGCGCATAGTGATGAACTATAAATGATTGAATGTTTGAAGATGTTAAGTTGATGATCATGCAAGGCATTAAATCACTTAATGTATTGTATTGTCATTGATTTCAACTTGATATAATCTATATGGTCATGGACATACTTCCAAAGACTTCAAAGAACCATGAATCAAAGGCTATGCTATCAGTAATGCATATAAGTCAAGTATTCACAAAGTGACTGTATATACCGACGGAGTGCACACTGATGGTCAGAGTAAAAGAGAAAAGTCACAGTGTTACTCAACAAGAAAATGCACAACATTACTGATGAGCAAAGTCATAGTTTTTCCTGACGAGAAAAGCACAGAGTAATCTGACAGACAAAATTACAATGTTGCCCGACGGACAGAGATCCTGAAGACAATTGATGTCACACCGATGGAACATTCAGCTATCACCGATAACTAACTGAAGTATTGACTGACAGAACAGAGAGTTCAGAAATGATAAAATGCTTAGCTATTAAGAGCTAAAAATAGAATTAATGGATACTTATCATTTTTTTAATCGACAAGATAAAGTCAGAGATAAGTAAAGGATTTAAGCTTCTTTTTCCAATTGGCAAGAAGATCTCTATGAGATAAAACTGGAGTTTGCTTTAAATCTAATTGGCAAGAATTGTGGATCACGCCAAGATCAAGAAAGCCAAGAAATGGTGAATCATGTCTATAAAGAGACAAACCCAATTCATTACAAATGGTGGGGTGAAAGAGAAGAGATGCTGAAGAGACACTGAAGGAGAAGAAAGTCTTCATTCAGAACTGGTCAACAAGTTGAGGAAAGAGCTAGATTTTGTAGACACTAACGAATAGTGAGACAACATCACAGAGAAGAATAGTGTGGAGCAAAGGTATTGAATTGATTATATTGATCAGAAAGGTAATGCACTTACAATAGATATGAAAATCTACAATTCAAGTTGTATGTATGAACATATCACTTTACTATTTCAATTTAACCATTGAAGCATCAAGTCTCTTAACTGAGAAGGACTTAAAAGTCTTTTGTAATTGAGATACATCCCAAGGAGTATTAAAAATTTTGATCATAGAAAGTAGCATTGGATATGCCCAATACCTATTGATAGGTAGTGAGTGTTTAATCAAGGATGGTAGCATTAGATGCCAGATACTAAGTGACAAACTATCTTTTAAATCCTCTAACAAGGTCACACCTAACAGTGTGTTTGTAACCTTTAACAAGGTTGGATCTTAACTGATCTCACTTCAGAAGAGTGAAAATTTTGGGTACCGGTCCTAGTGGTTTTCCCCTTAACAGGGTTTCCACGTTAAAAATCCATGTGTTATGTGTTTATGTTTCATTAATTTACTATTTTGCATTTCACATAAGTCATTCTGGATTGATTGGTATACACTAGTTATTTACTAAAGTGGTAATAAGTTTTAAAGGGTTGATTTAAGGATTAATTTTTAAGGCCACTGATTCACCCCCCTCTTAGTTATTACTAACAATTGGTATCAGATCTTGTGTGCTTAAAAGGAAGGTTTCAAGACCTAAGCTAAAGATCACAAGATGAACAGATGAGATGTGCCCAATTTGAACAAAGACAACTTTGCTTCATGGCAAAGTAGAATAAGACTCCACTTATTAGGTATTGGAAATGATATTACTCAATACTTAGATACTAAATATGTGTTTCCCATAGGAGCACCCATAGTTGAACAAATGAGAGAGAAGCATGAGCACAATTGCATGATAATAGAGCTTGCTTCCTCACTCTCCGATGCTGAATTTTAAGATGTCAAAGCATGCACTACTACAAAGAAGACATGGGACAAATTGAAGCTTGTACATGGCAGTGATATAAATGTTTTGAGAGCCAAGGTAAACATCCTTAGAGGAAATTTTGATGATCTGAGAATGAAAGAAGGTGAAAACATCACACAGTACAACACAAGAATCAAAGAGGTAGTCAATGCAATCTGAGGAGTTGAAGGTGTACTAGATGATAATACAGTGGTAAGTAAAATTCTAAGAACCTTACTGCCTACTTATGCTATTAGAGTATCTGCCATTCAAGAAATGAGAGAGTAGCAAATAGCAATGTTACTCTAGACAGTTTGATTGGAAGACTAATTTCATTTGAGATGAACAACTTTGATAATAGTGTCTTACCAAACATAGAGTCTGCATTCAAATCTTCTTTGAGAATAATTAAATCAAGTCATAAACACACTATGAGAAAAGATAGTGATAGTGAAAGTGAAGAAGAAGATCTTGATGAAATTGAATCACTTATGGAAAGAAGAATGCAGAGAGGCAAAGGTAAATACAAAGGTAAACTACCACTTGTTTGTTTTAATTGTAAAGAGATTGGACACTTTGCTACAAGATGTCATAATAGAAGAAAAGATGACAGAAGTAATGACAAGTCATTTGAAAAGAAGTATGACAGAGGTGATTATAGAAGCAACCAAAAATTAGAAAGAAGAGATACCCGAGACTACAAAGAAAAAGGAAAGAAGGCCAGTTACCTAGGAAAATGCAAAGATGATGATACAGACACCGAATCTTATGAAGACATCAAGATGGTGTTTGTGGCAGTAAAAGATGATTCAGATGATGATGAAGAAAGGTATGTAGAAACTGCACTCATATCTAAAGTTAGTAAAAATGATGTCTGGATCATAGATAGTGGCTA
>MU225054.1:1506687-1527844 GCA_018584345.1 Thuja plicata
AAAGAGAAATGTAAGAGGCTTACCGACGATGACCAAGCTTGACAATATCATGTGTAAGAATTGTCAAAAAGGTAAGATGACAAAGTCTAGTTTCAAAAGAAAAACCCATACATCTGATGCCATTCTATAATTAGTCCATACTGATTTATGTGGACCTATGAGGACAAAGAGTTATTATGGTGATTGATATTTTATTCTCTTTTTTGATGATTACTCTAGAATGATGATAGTTATGTTTCTAAAAGATAAATATGAAGCATTCAAGATGTTTAAATGGTACAAAGAAATGGTTGAAAAACAAAGTGGTAAAGAATATAAATGATTAAGGTCAGACAAAGGAGGGGAATTTATTTAAGATGAATTCACTAAATTTTGTAATGAGCATGGAATCAAAAGATAGGTCTCTGCACTGAGAACACCACAAAAAAATGGAATTACTAAAAGAAGGAACAAATACATAGTTGATTGTGCAAGGAAATTGATGATAGAGAAAGGCATCACCCAAATCTTCTAGAGGGAAGCTGTCAGTACTGTTGTTTACACATTGACCAGAGTACAATTGAAGAAAGACACCAAGAAGACACCTTATGAGCTATGGTATGGTTACACACCCAATGTAAGTTACTTCAAAAATTTTGGTAGTCAATGTTATATCTTAAAAGATGATAGAAATAGAAAAATTGACTCCAAGGGTGATGAATGAATCTTTCTAGGGTATTCCATGAAGAGAAAAGCTTATAAATGTCTCAATAAAGCCTCTAACAAAATTGTCAAAAGTGCAAATGTAAAGATAGATGAATTTGCAGAGAAGAGTGAAAAGGAAAGAAAAAAAGAACTCGAGGACTACAACATGTTTGTTTACAAGGAAGAACCTGACACTCTACCTGACCAACAATGTAGAGCTCCCGAGAAATAGATCATTGCACCTGAGCATCAGGCTGCAAATACCGACAATCAGGATATTGGTCAAGATGATGTACCAAATGATGAAGAACAAAATGAAGGACAAAATGATGATCAAGATGGTAGACAAAGATCTGAACTTGTACTTGCCAGATATGTCAGAAGGAACCATCCACAAAACCAAATCATTGGAGATAAGAAGGCTGGTATGAGAACCAAAAGTAAGTCTCTAAACACAAGATGTCTTATTTGTGATTATGAGCCAAAATATGTCAATGCTGCACTTGATAATAATGAATGGATTAGTGATATCAATGAGGAGATTGAGAAAATTGAGAAAAACAAGACATGGACACTTGTACCAAGACCAGATGACAAGAATGTCATCGGTACAAAATGGATATTCAAGAATAAACTGAATGAGAATGGAGAAGTCACCAGAAATAAAGAAAGACTAGTATGCAAGGGGTATGGACAAGAAGAAGGGATTGACTATGGAGAGACCTTTGCACCCATTTCTAGGCTAGAAGGACTAAGAATATTACTTGCTTATGCTGCATGTAAAGGATTCAAGGTATATCAAATGGATGTCAAGTCTGCATTCCTAAATGGAATACTTGAGGAAGAGGTATACATTGAACAACCAGAAGGGTTTGTTGATCCAGACAAGAGGGATATGGTATGTAGACTACACAAAGCCTTGTATGGATTGAAACAAGAACCTCGAGCCTAGTATGAAAGAATTCATTCCTATCTTATAAGTATTGGATTTGTAAGGACTAGTGAAAATGGTAATCTTTATTTGAAGGAAGATATTGATGCTAACATTTTGATTGCTGAGATATTTGTTGATGACATCATATTTGGAGGCAATGATATGCTATGCAAATCATTTGCAAATGAAATGAGAAAATAGTTCAAGATGTCTATGTTTGGAGAGATCAAGTTATTTATTGTTCTACAAATCATGCAACAAGAAGAAGGTATTTTCATTACACAATCCAAATACATCAAGGAAGTGCTGAAAATATTCAAGATGGAAGATTACAAACTAGTTGGAACACTGATGGAAACTGGATGTAAGCTAACAAAGGAGGACTAGTCATTAGAGGTAAATCAGACTTTGTATAGATCAATGATTGGAAAACTCATGTATGTTGTACATATTAGACCAGATATTGCACATGTAGTAGGAATAGTTGCAAGATTTTTTGCTAATCCCAGGGAATCACATATGAGTGCTGTAAAAAGAATCCTAAGATATCTGAAGAATACCGAGGAATATGGCTTATGGTATATAAGAGAAGGCAAATTTGAACTTAAGGTCTTTACCGACGTTGATTGGGACAGAAATATTGATGACCGAAAGAGCACAACCAGAGGAGCATTCTTTATGGGTGATAGAATTGTCACATGGATCAACAAGAAGAAAGGATGCATCTCTCAATCTACTGCAGAAGTAGAGTATGTTGCTGCTGCTGCAAACTGCTCAAATATTGCATGGATCAAACAATTACTGGAAGGTATGCATATGAAAATTCTTAAATGAGTAATTATCTATTGTGTTAATACAAGTGCAATAAACATATCCAAGAATCCAGTCATGCATGCTAAAAGAAAGCATATTGCCATCAAGTATCATTATTTGAGAGAACAAGTTCAAGAAAAGGAGGTGGTACTTGAGAATGTGCAATCTAAGGAACAATTAGCCAATATCTTCACCAAGCCACTGCCCAAGGATGAATTTGAGTACTTGAGAAAGAGACAAGGGGTTAGACCCTTGTCTACTGGTCAATAAAAATAGAAGGCTGCATCAGCCTACATATTATCAAAATATCATTCATGTTGATGCAAGAAGAGAGATGGAATTCAAAGATAAATCTATACACAACAAGGTATTTATCTACTCTGAGCACCAGAGTTATTATATTGCAGCAGGATTGAGAAATTCAAGGAGTATATTATGGATAGAAAGGATTTGTTTGACATTACTATCAAAAATATTTGTTTGGCATTGCTGTCAAAGGGAGAGATTATATCCATTATCATCTCATGGAAAGATTATATTGGTATCAACTCAGAGAAAGATTATATCCATGGGAGAGATTATACTTCAAGGAGAGATTATATCCATCACATTATCCAAAGGGAGAGATGTAACCAGAAAGGGAGAGTACATACAAAAAGAAAGAATTATTGGCAAGAGACATCAAAAGAAAGGAGAACAGTGAAAGGGAGAGAGTTTGACACAGAAGAAGAACACATCACATCAGAGAAAGAAATATTCTACATCTATCCAGTAAAGGGATTGGAAATAGAAAGAAAGATGAAAGAATCAAATCTAAGTTATATGAACTTACCGAGGACCAGATATTTGTATTGGTTATAGTACATAAGATTGGTAGTTTGATGAACTTTAACTATTATATTTCATATTGTATTAGTAATAACATAGTGTGATAATGTAGTGTGTTTCCATCAATGCCAAAGGGAGAGATTGATGAACTATAGCTGATTGAATGTTTGAAGATGTTAAGTTGATGATCATGCAAGGCATTAAATCAATGTCAACTTAATATAATATGTATGGTCATGGACATACTGCCAAAGACTTCAAAAAACCAATGAATCAAAGGCGATGTTATCAGTAATGCATATGAGACAAGTATTCACAAAGTGACTATATACACCAACGGATTGCACACCGACGGTCAGAGTAAAAGAGCAAAGTCAAAGTGTTACCCAATGAGAAAATGCACAACATTACCGATGAGCAAAGTCATAGTGTTTCCCTACGAGCAAAGCACAGAGTAACCCGACAGATAGAATTACAGTATTTCTCGACAGACGGAGATCCTGAAGACAACTGAAGTCACATCGATGGAACAATCAGTTATCACCGATGACTAATTGAAGTATTGACCAACAGAATAAAGAGTTTAGAAATGACAAAATGCTTAGCTGTCAAGAGCTAAAAATAGACTTAACTGATACTTATCATTATTTTAATCGACAAGATAAAGCCGATGATAAGTAAAGGATTTAAAGCTTCTTTGTCCAGTTGGCAAGAAAGACTACTTATCAGTAAACATATAGAAGAAGGTTTACAAAGAATTCTGACAAGTAGTAATTTGTTAAATGTATTTCAAGGAATTCATCTTGTAGGACTGAGTATAACTAGAGGCTTAAAAGTGGTAATAAGTTTTAAAGGGTTGATTTAAGGATTAATTTTTGAGGCCACTGATTCACCCCCCCCCTCAGTTATTACTAACACACAAATTATGATATGAATAAGAAAGAACCAAGAGGCTTTGGCAGGCCCCTTGGCTGGAGTGTTCTTTGCGTGGTGGGCTCACTAATTTTGAAGTAAAATGCAAAAGAGGTTTTAAAAACTTAAAAGGTTTAATCCCACATTGGCCCTATTGGGGAAAAGTAAAATGTTTATAAGAAAGAGTGCACAACATGTAATATGAAGGTGAATCCTTGAGGCTCTCCACATGTAGGTGACGGATGCATTAGGAAGCATGCCCAGGTGACAGAAACCATATTTTGGTAGGACCCACAGAGCTGACATAGCAGGTGAGTTGGCGTAAAAGACTGTAGGATTGGCATGAATCACGAGGCAATAAAAAATCAATGGAGGACTTAATGACTTAATGAGAAAGTTGCAAGGAAGATATATTTAAGCCATTAAGTCATGCAGACATGTGATAGAGGTGACAGTGAGGCAAAAAGGTGGTGATGACATGGCAGCGCGTCAGACATGCTTCCAAGTTGGGTGCAAATCTCGAGGCAACCAGGATCAATGGTTGACTTAAGAGCTTAATGAGAAGATGCATGAGATCTACCCATTAAGACATTAATTCTGAGTGATATGTGACAGGGTAGACACATGGCACAATCTGGTGCAGTGCAAAGGCAACCATTAGAGATTGAAATGTGGCGCCAGGTGGACACACATAGCCAATCAGAGAATGACAAGTGGTAGATCTTGGTGCAATGCTAAGGTAGCCAATCAGAGATTGACACATGGTGCCAGGTGGACACACATAGCCAATCAGAGAATGACACGTGGTGGATCTTGGTGTAGTCTGAATCAAAGGGATTAATGTGCAATTTAAAATGATTTTATCTCAAAAAAGAGTGGGTTAAAGAACTTGCATGTTGAACTTAATCCTCGGGTCCACTTAATGACTTAATGATAAAGTGCTCAACATCGAACCATTAATCCATTAAGGGAGAGTGACATTTGTCCAAATCTGGTGCAGTGTGGGAGAAAATGTTAAAATACAAATATTTAATTGAAAATCATCTCAACTCAATAGTTTGACTATTGAAAAAGCATAAATATTTCAAAATTCTTCAAGAAATATGCATGGGAAAGGAAAGTGTTGTTAGTGATTCAGGGGCAAATTTTATCAGAAGTATCAACTATCATATACCGTTGGAAAGGTATTGAAATGAGAATTCTGATTTTGTAGCCAATTTTGGTGTAGGATCAAATCAGTTTGAATAGAATGAGGAAAGAGTGACTCAACTCAAAATTGGTTAGAGTAGAGAGGACAGATGATGTTTTAAGAAAATATATGGAGATCTTTTTCTTTGCGTACATATTTAGAATTCTTCCATTGTTAAAGGGTTCCAATTTCTGGTCTCTAAAGGGTTCCAAATTCTTGGCCTCAATAGTGAGTTTCAAGCTGTGCTCAACTCCAGGAGCTTCTAGTTTTAGTTGGTTCAAGATTAGGGATATTGCTTGTTGATTGTACTAGTTTTGCTTAAGGTAGAATAGATTTTCATTGGTCTTTTGTAGCTTATTAAACATGCATTTGTCTGATTGCAAATTTGTGTGCATTAGTGTGATTTTTCATACTTAATACAGAAGTTCAAGACTCGTATCTCTCCTTGGTATCAGTCTTTTGAAGTCTGAATTTTCTAATTCTCTGTATAGGGTTTACCTATGTATGTGTTATCATTCTCCAGTTCTGATCTAGGATTAGATTAAATAATGCTGTGGATGTGACATAGTTTCACTCAGTTGTCTACAAGAGGATTTCTATAAGTAGTAATGATTTGGACTGGTTGTATTTATGGCTTAAAATCATTGACAATAGTTGATTACTGCATTTTTGAATTTGGTTAAAGGACATTGCCCATGGATAAAGTACTGGATGGTGATTAGTATCTTCTGTACCTATGCATTTTTAGTTCAATCTTGGTTATATTCTACAATTTAAACATAAAATCTGACATATCTGAAGGTTTTATGTGGTTTGTGGTGTTGTACTAATCTCATGCTCCACTTCAAGGTCAATGTTCAATGGGTGATTAGCCGATCACCTAGTATCTCTCGGTTGTGTTGAAGCCATTGTGAGATCTTTGTTGATTTATGCCTTACTGAATATTTGAGGGTGTTGAAGGGTGTCCCCCCCTTGGTTTTGCAGAACCTAAAGAGTAGAAGGATGGATTTACATCCTTGTTAATTGGTATTTTTTAGTCTTGGTTGAATACTGGGAGTTGGCTACTCTTTAAAATACATCAAAGGGTGAAAAGGTTTCTATTCAGTAATCACAACATAAAAAAGAACCAACAAAATGGCGACTCTACTGGGGAGTTGAAGTAAATAATTTAGGTTTATCAAGTTGAGCTAGACTCCTGGCCTATTTATTTATAAAATACAGTCATTTTCTACCATATCCATTTGATGATAAGAGTTATAAATGTTTGTAAATCTAAAAGTTCTTTAGACCATAGTTATCTGCCTGGTTGTTGTTGTTAAAAGAATTATGAATGTCTTCTTTGGGAAAGAAATATGTCAAACCCAATTGAATTGCTGAAAGTCTACTGTCTTTGCTTGAATCCCAACTTGTCTTTGTTCTACAAATATTTTATTCATTCTCACAGCAGTGAGTGGCAACTCTGAAAGATTTCTGCACTAGTGTGCATTTAATAAATAAATTTGATGATTAGTGGGAGACACTTGCAGCAAGGATTTAACAGATGCTCAAAATATTCGATGGTGGATTGACCAAAATTAGAAAGGAATAAGGAGAATAACAACAAAAAAATAATTATCTAGGTAATCCTCATTTTCTTTGAGAAAGAATCAAGAATTGTTTCCCTATCAAGTGATAGAAACACTAGTTAAAAGGGAAAAGTATTGAAATATGGTTTGCATACTACTGTGTTGTTAGTTTCAGCCTTTGTCTTTGGTTGTGGTGTGCAAGTGGTTTGAAAAGTTTGGTCAAGTTCTTTATGGTCAAAATGAAGTGTTGGTGAAGGCATTCGGGAATGTATTTTATTTATTTCTAGCCTTGTGTATGTTGAGAGTAACCATGCCTAATAAAATGTCTCAACAATATAGTAAACAGGTACTCAGCATTAAGTTGTATATAACCCTAAATTTCAATGGCATTCCAGGTTACCCTAATTTTATTCCATCCAAAATCAGAAAAAATTTGCCAAAGTTCAGTGGTATAAAAGAAGAATTGGCTAAGAAGCATTTGAATGAGTTCATTTATTTGATAGAGGACTTTGATGTTGTTCATGAGGATGTCATTATGAAGTTGTTTGCACAATCTTTGAAAGATGATGAAAGAGAATGGTTCTCATTTTTGTTACCAAAATCTATCAGCTCATGGAAAGAATTGGAAGAAGCATTCAATGAATAGTACAAAGAATGGGTTAGTGAATATGACTTGATTGCTGATCTCTTTGATACTCATATTCGAGATAAGGAGCTGGTATCTAATTTCAATCTTAGATGTATGAAGACTTTGAAGAAAATTCCTGAGAAGTGTAGTCCCCAAGATGCCATGGCTTTGGTTATATACTTGTGTGCATTTGATAAAAATACGAGTTACAAGCTGAGAGAAAGAACCTTATAATTTATATCAAGCATGTCAGATGGTGAGGGACATTGAAGGAATGATGAAGTTTGGTTTCATGAGAAGTCATAAACCTGAAAATACTTCTCTTGGGACCGCATATAGGATTGAATATAAAAGTGCAGAATCTCCATGGAATTCTCAGAATGCTGGTGAGTTTGCTGCCCCTAATGACACATAGATAACAAATACAAATCAGATTAAGAATGCAGATTTCAACCAGAAGTATAAAGTTTCTGTTGATTCCTCTTCACCCATTCAATTTCAAGTTGAGATGAATGTAAAGGAGCAAGTAATAGTTGAAATAGTTTCATCAATAGATGTTCAAAGGCAGCCTTCTTATGATGATCATGTAAGTGATAAATATGATGAAGACACTGCAGATATTGATTCAGATAACTATCAGCATGCTACTCTAGTTATGGATTTGTCTTATGTATCTCCTAGAAATGTTGGTTATGTTTCTCATGAGGCTAATGTGGAGCCAAGAAGTGGTATATTGGGCTTGGGAGGAATGGATAAGCCTCAACATGTGTTTAATCCATCTCTATGTGTCCCAAATGTTGTCTATGAAGAACAGATTGATGTGTGTATGCATGAAGCCAAGCTTGCAAATGATTATATATGTGATGTTTCAGTACAAGAGCTCCTTCACACAATTGGTGACTTTCCTTTTCAATATTCTTATTAGCAAGATGATGATTAAGATTTTTCTCTCATGAATGAGGATGACTGTGATATAGAAAGTGATAGTGAATTTAATGAAGTTTTTAATCCACTCTTTGATGAAGAAGTAGGTATGGATTAGCCAATGCTTTGTTTTTCATATTTTGAGAAGGGTTTCCATGTAGTTTCTAATCCTTTGTTTGAAGACATAGTTGAAAATGTAGCTGATTTGAATGATATATTAGATTATGAAAAGAATAAATATGATAATTAGGATTAAATGTTTGATTCAATATCCTTCTCTAATGATCAATCATATTCTAGTGTTGATTTTGAAGATTCTTGTTGTTTGGAAATGAATGAAGTTTCTTCTTATGAACTAAGTATGAAATTAGATGTTACAATTCAAAGTCATTCCTCTGAATGTTGGTGTAGTATGTATGGGGTTGAGTGTGAGAATATTTTCTTGGATGTCCAAGCACTCACTGAGGTAAATCATCATGATGCTTCTTATGTGGTTGAGTTTGAAGGTTTTAAATTTCTAATGCAGTCGGTTGAGTATTTACTTGAACATGTTAAGGAGATTGAAAGGAAAGAATATCATGTTGCATATGAATCTTTACCATATATTGAATACAAATGATACTTTTCAGATTATGGATCTTTTCAGCCAATGCATGATTTTGTTATTCCACAAGAGGATAGATGTGATGATATTAATAAATGTGATAGTGGCATGAGTTATAAAAAAAAATTTCAGAATGGTCGACTGCTTGGAAAGAAGATTTACAAAATGATCATACTGCTGAATGATGAAAATCAGACATTTGATAGGGGTAAGTGATGATTTAAGTTTTTTGATTGTTGGCCATTTGTAAATATTGTACTTGATTGTATAGCTTGCTTTGCTTCAATTGTGTGTTAGGTGTTTTATGCTTTCAATAACGAACCCTAGTTTTTGGAGAAGTTGAAAAGAAGTCTGATTTTTGAGTGGTCTGCTTCACCATGAGATTTTGAAAGTTCTCTGCATGCCCACATGGGGCATGCATCCACAGTCAGAGCCACTGTTGGTACTCAAAAATACAACAAGGGTTTTTGATTACCTTGTTAAATTTTTGCATCCTGACCCCTTATGAGTGCTTTTTGAGCCTTTTTGCCCTGATGAAATTCTAAAGTTTTTCATTCATGCCAGGTGTTCATCACTCTTGTTTAGGCATATGAAGACATCCTAGGTTTTCTATTTTTAATTTTTGAGTCAGTTGGTGATGTCTTGCTTTGAGCACTTGTCCATTATGCATTTGTTGTTCAAAGTGTCATTTTGCTGTAACATGCATAGTTTTCATTGGAATAACTTGCGTCCTTTTGTGTTTCATAGGTCGCCACTTTGGGAAATTTTTAAATGTTTATCATAGATCCTATATTTAAAAACCTAATTCATTTTGAATCCATTTTATAAGTTTTTGGATTCCCCAAAGTTGTTCCTGCAAAACTGTCATGTTTCTCTATTTTGCCTAGAATTATGAAATGGCTGCTTTGAACTTCTGCAAGTTGTACCTGGTTGAATGCCCTGCATAATTAAGTTTTCCCCTATGTTGGAAACATGAAAGTATACCTATTTGAAGAGTTTTAGACTCATACCAATCCAGTTTTCCACTTTGCCAGCTTGATTCCAAATCCAAATTCTGCATATTTACTAAGTTTAAAATCAGAAAAGTTGTAAGGTGCTAACTTTGCAGATTAATGATAATTGATGAGTTCAATTTCAGTGCAAGATTAGTTGAGGATTCATGTTCCATGTGTGAAGGTGAATCCAGTTCTAGAGATTCAGATGTTGAAGGATCTTCTTGATGACTTTATGAATTCAGTATCGAAGACAATTTGTGTAGTTTGCCAATGCTGAACAAAATGAAGTTTGCAGAATGGTCACTTTCAGAGAGTGGTAAATTTGTGTCTGAAAGTTGTTTTCGAGAATTGATTGTGGGAAAATTATCTTTGCATGTAAATTTATTACTTGAATTGGTGGTGAAGTCTTAGGGCATGTTTTAGTAGTCTTTCAAAAGTCAATCTGAATGAGATTTATGTTGTTTCTGCGTTTGCACTTGCATAGTATTCTGGAATGCCAAAGTTTGATCAGTTGCACCTTGCACAAAAATTTGAACCTGGAAAAACCCTTTTGCATGCATTTTCATCATGGGTGAATGAATCATTTTACCATGTGATGAATCTTCAGGAGTTAATCTAGTATCTTTCCGATTTGCATTTCTAGCAGTGTTTGCATAAGTTTGAAAACTTTTGATTGCAAAATATAATGAAATTGCTTACTTTGAGTGGTATTATCTTTTGGCCCTAATGTTTTCAAGCCAATCTAGTTGGCGACTATGTTCAAATGCTGGAGAAGAGTATGTCTTCCAGTCCTCATACTTGCAAGGGGTCATGCAGTCATTTTTCAGAGCTTGTTCCAGAAGCTAGTTGTTGTTAATGAGTGCAGTCTACATAAATATTAAAAATGATTATAAAGTCTGCCAGTTTGATACTTTGTGGTTTAATTGCGATATGTTTTATACTTACAATCGAAGCATATCTGAAGCACATGAATTTTCTGATAGAGTACAAAAAAAAATGTGAAGTGTGGAATTTAAAATTCATTAGAGCACTATCCTAATATGTTTGTTGCAATGATACATTATGAATTTTACTCAGCTTATTACAATACAAGTTTGCGCCCACAAATTGGAAATTAATGACAGCTGGTGAAATATTGAAGGAATATTTTCTTCAAATGTTAAAACCAAATTCCATAAGAGGCCAGCACTCTGAATTTGAAGACTTTTTTCAAACTTTGAGAACATTGCCAAAACAAAATACTGAATGTTGAATGAAGATCCCGCGCAGCCAGAGGGATTGGAGAATGTTTTAAATGTTTTAAAGATAGTTTAAATATAAAAAAATTGACAAATGCATAACCTGCACAACATGCCAAAGGTTGAATGAGCAGAGACTCCACAAAAATCTCACGCCGAAGACCAAACATTGCAAAAAATAGAACAAAGTATTCTAGCGCATGAGAGCAAGCACATGGAGAATTGCGCTGATTGTAAATGAAAACATTTAAAAGTCTTAAAGTCAACACATGGAAAAGAAAAACCCCACGATCCATAGAGGAATTTCACACAAGGTAGGAAGGAAGAAAAGCCCATGCATGGGCACTTAAAACAAAGCCATTACAAAGAAAAGCCAGAGCAAAGGCTGCATAGAAGCCAGATTGGGGCTGCTGCGCATGAAGGCTAAAACATTTAAACAAGTGTCATTGGAAAATGCATGAAGGATTTTGCAACATTGAGGGAGACTTTCGCAGACTTAGGAGCAATTTTTAAACACTTAATAAACAATTCCACATCAAATAAAAACATAGGGAGTCTTGCACAACACAATGTGAAGGAGATAAAACATTTACAAAGCATATGCCACTGCCAAGTTTTTTTCCAAATCACATGCTACGATGAATGCCTGAAGACATAAAAAAACATAGGAAACATTAATAAGAAACTATGTAGGTATGCAGGAGAGGCTTCTAACCTTGAAAATGCAAAATGGATTTATCCCACATTGCTCATGGGTGGGGAGTTTCTAGTATTTAAATACTAAAGCGTATAGATTATGATATGAATAAGAAAGAACCAAGAGGCTTTGGCGGGCCGCTTGGCTGGAGTATTCTATGCACGGTGGGCCCACTAATTTTGAAGCAAAATGCAAAAGAGGCTTTAAAAACTTAAAAGGTTTAATCCCACATTGGCCCTATTGGGGAAAAGTAAAATGTTTATAAGCAAGAACACAACATGTAATATGAAGATGAAGCCTGGAGGCTCTCCACATGCAGGTGACAGATACATTGGGAAGTATGCCCAGGTGACAGAAACCATATTTTGATAGGACCCACAGAGCTGACATGGTAGGTGAGTTGGCATAAAAGACTACAGGATTGGTATGAATCCCGAGGCGATCGAAAATTGACGGATGGCTTAATGACTTAATGAGAAAGTTGTAAGGAAGATATGTTTAAGCCATTAAGTCGTGCCAACATGTGGAAGAGGTGAAAACTAGGCACATAGAAAGGAAACAAGGAGGTGATGACATGGTAGCACGTCAGACAGGCTTCCAATTTGGGCATGAATTTTGAGGCAACCAGGATCAACGGTTGACTTAAAGGCTTAATGGGAAGATGCATGAGATCTACCCATTAAGCCATTAAGTCTGAGTGACATGTGGTAGGGTAGACACATGGCATAATCTAGAACAGTGCAGAGGCAGCCAATTAGAGATTGACACATGAATCTAGGTGGACACACATAGCCAATCAGAGAATGACAAGTGGCAGATCTTGGTGCAGTGCTGAGGTAGCCAATAAGAGATTAACACATGGCGCCAGGTGGACACACATAGCCAATCAGAGAATGACAAGTGGTAGATCTTGGTGTAGTCTGAATCAAAGGGATTAATGTGCAATTTAAAATGATTTTATCTAAAAAAAGAGAGGGTTAAAGAACTTGCACGTTGAACTTAATCCTAGGGTCCACTTAACGACTTAATGATAAAGTGCACAACATCTAACCATTAAGCCATTAAGGGAGAGTGAAATTTGTCCAAATCTGGTGCAGTGTGGGAGAAAAGGTTAAAACACATAAATTTAATTGAAAATCATCTCAACTCAATAGTTTGACTATTGAAATTCAAAATTATTCAAGAAATATGCACGGGAAGGGAAAGTCTTTTTAGTGATTAAGGGGAAAATTTTATCAGAAGTATCAACTATCATATACCGTTGGAAAGGTATTGAAATGAGGACTCTAATTTTGTAGTCAATTTTGGTGCAGGATTAAATTAGTTTGAACAAAATGAGGAAAGAGTGACTCAGCTCAAAATTGGTTAGAGAAGAGAGGATAGATGGTGTTTCAAGAAAATATATGGAGATCTTTTTCTTTGTCTACATATTTAGAATTCTTCCATTGTTACAGGGTTCTGATTTCTGGTCTCTAAAGGGTTCCAAATTCTTGGCCTCCATAGTGAGTTTCAAGATGTGCTTAACTCTAGGAGCTTCCAGTTTTAGTTGGTTCCACATTAGGGATATAGCTTGTTGATTGTACTATTTTTTCTTAAGGTAGAATAGATTTTCATTGGTCTTGTTAGCACTTTTTCTTGCAGAAACAATTTTAATATGACAATATAGTTGTGTACTTGAATGCAAACTCCTATTTCATGCAAAAGAAAGGCTAATTGATGAGGGTATTAGATAACATCTGGGGAAATTATTACCTCCTCCTTTTATGAGATCCAATGGCTCAGGAAGGTATTACCTATGTATGATTACTGATTTACAATATCTTTTGAGTGGATTATCTTCGTACTAAAATGCTGAAATGTCTTTTAATGGATCAACAATTAAATGACTATGCAAAAGACTATGAATATCCTAATACAGAGCTTAATGATCCACACTAGTATTTGGACAACAAAAATTAGTAGGGTAATAAGGATTCTCAACCTTCTTCTTTTTTAGTTCTTATGAACCTCAGGAAGAATAACCTAGTTTCTTGTTTCAGTTCTTGTGAACCTCAAGAAGAATAACCTATTTTAATTCTCTCTTGAAGGAATCAGTAAACAGAATTGTATTCCTTAAATACAATTACTTGAATGGAATGTATATTTAAATGTGAATGATTTGATAAATTAAAATATTGGTTGGACAATGATCAATTACTTAGCCAACTATAAACCAGTGCCTTAACCTTGGGCTATGAGTCAATATCTGGTATAACTCCATAATAAGGTGATTAAAAAAAACACATGAAACAAAGATAAAATGCCTTAAAAATTATCCCCTCTCTACAACTATATCATTAGATCCTTAAACTAATTCTCTCTGGGGTCACTTGAAATAATTAATGCTTCCTTGAAGGAGCTTACAAATGACTGCACAACCACCTTATGATTAGTATGCATAAGTGCCTTACAAATAAACATACAAGAGCTATAACAGTAATGAAAAGAGACAATCCAAGATGCAGAAAAGAGATTGAAAACATTTGTATTAATGTCTTTAAAGCTTCAAATACACATAGATAGACAAATAATACAAAGGCTCAGACAATTTTTAGTAGTCTGCCTTGTAATATATTTCATTGATTTCTAATTTACAACCTCTTACAAAATGATACAAGAGAACTACTTATAGGCCTAAACCATATTGGAATCCTTAAGATAAGGATGCTACAAGCTTTGGATGGTTTAGAAAACCTAACCCTAAAATGCAAAAAATACAAAAGACAGGAATGATCCAAGCGGTGGAAGGACAAAAATAAAGAATGAAATCTGATTTGCTTCTTTGTCTTCTTCTGAACTTTGGCGCCTTTGTTTGTATGTGTTCAGGATAGCATCTGATAGTTGAAATAAGATCTAGTGACCTCCAATACAAGATAAATTACACTAACCTCTTTAAGATTTCTAACCTCCCTATTCTCAAAGAGCAGGCACAAAGTGTTCCTCTACTCTTCATCAATGACATCAATGTCCTCTGCAACAACTTTCTTCTTTTTAGGTTTTGTCAGTACATCCCATGTTGCTACATCATCTTCAGTAGGCCAATTAAAGCTCTTAATGCTCTCAAGTTGTGCTTTTTTCCTTTTACACTGAGTATCTATTATACTCTTGACATCTGTTAGAAATTTGTTCATGTCAGTCTCAACCTTAAAGGCTTCATCCAAAATCTTATTTTAACATTCCATATCTAATTTTGCATTGTCAGTAATAAATGCCTCTTTCTTAGGCATTTTTCTATCAAACTCTACTTTCCATGCCTCCAAGGCTTTGATCTGAGTATCATCTCCCTTGATCAGAGGAATAAATCTATTAAAATCTAATCCAAAGAGATTCATTCTGGCCTCAATTTTATTTAACCTTCCTTTGAAGAAAGGCAAAGTTACATTTATCTTCTCAATCTCATCCCCATCCTCTATGACTATCTCTGGAAGGTCATTTCTATGTGGTTTCAAAGATGCCAACATCTTAAATAATTGAGTCCTGCTAGACCATGTTCCAAAGTAGGGGTTTAAAATAGAAATAAAACTTGTCACCTCAACATGTAAAATAGGAAGCTTATTATATGCATTTAAAATGAGATCAATTTTGTCCTTTAAAATATCAATCCTATGCTGAAAGATACTCATTAATGACCCTAGGACAATCTCATTGTGCTCTATGATCTGTTCCTCTATTTCACCACTCTCCCCTATTATCTCTGTTTGGACCTCTTCATGTGCAACCTCCTTTGGTGATGCAGGGATAACATCAGGTTTCTCCATCAATTGCTAAGTCAGATCTCTGATTGTGTTCTCCAAAGCATGAATTTTAATGTGAAATATCTCCCTATCTTTTACAATGGCACCGGTCTCTTCTATCAAGGTGTTATACCTTTGTGATATCTGTTCATTTTTAGCCACATTTAATTGGGAAAAATGTGACAACACCTGTGAAATCTCCATGTCATTTGTATTATTGATAGACCATATCATTTGGCTACCCACCATGTTTTCCTAAATATTTAACAAGGCTAGCTTTTGATCTTTAGGAGCTAGGCTCCACATTGCAACATCCAGGGACTTTGGGTTATAACCAAATCCTTTGATTAGTTCTCCAACTTGTACTTTTGATGATAATTTCAAGTCTGGTTTCTTCCTTATTTTATCAATTATAAATGCTGAGGCTAAATCCCAGCCTTCAACAAGTAACATCCCGTTGGTTTTGACCAGTTTCCTTGCTTCCTCTGGAGTAAGTTTCTCTGTTTCAGGATCATAATCCTGTATAGCCTATAAGGCTTTAGCTGTTACTGGATCTCCTCCATCCAACTATAGTTGTTTGCCAACTTTTTGCTGCTTATTCCTTCTAAGGAAGTGTTTAAATTCCTTGGTTTTGATGAAGTTGTCATCATCAAGGAATCGTTGTTGATGAATTACCCTTTCATCAATGCACGTCCTAAGAGGCAATTCAATATTTTCCTCTTCATCCTGTTGCAATTTTTTTCCCTTTCTGATCTCCTTCCTCAATTTATGATCATATGGTCTATTACTAGGAATAAGAGCATTGACTTTATCCTTTTCCTTCTCTCTTCTTACACATATTATTGCCTAGGAAGGCTCTCCAAGTTCATCTCTTTGCCTTTTGAGAGTGTAAAGTGTGAAAATTTATTAGGTGTTGTATTTCCTTAACCTTTACATTTAATTGTAATTTTGTATATTATGTGTATTGTTTTAATGTGATTAAGAATATAGGGGGAAGGAAGATAAGATTTTCCTCTTTTATCCCCAAATGCACAAATGGAAGATCCAAGTTGATTAACCCAAAAGAAGGATCAATACACAAATGAATCAACCATTTGGAAATGAGAGTAAGGAAGAAGATCTTAAATTCTATTTTATGATTAAGGAGATATGATATATAACATTAATTGAAAAGGATGAGAAGAAGTACCAACCTTAAATAATTGTGTTAGATGCTTTCTCCTCTCATTTTCTCTAACTTGAAATATTGCAGATCAAAGAATGCTATTTTCTGAGGTCTGTACTCTGTTTCTAGAAAATCTGAAATGTGATTCGGAACAAAAATATAGAGACAAACAAAACTCAGAAATATTTTTGCTATCTGACACCGTCTTATGAAAAAGGTCAACCTTGACCCAAAAATGTCACCCCTGACCCAATAATCTTGACCCTGACCTACATAGGCCTGACAACAAGTCTGTTCATGGATCCCGATAGTTCACTGAAAAGGGTATCCAAATCTGGGTTCAAATTTGCAGTCCTGAACCTGTACCTACAAGAAAAAGAGGTTTGTTTTCTGTGGGCAAGGGGTTTTCCTTAGTCAAACCCCAATTTAGGAATTAACCTTGAAATCAATAAAGTATAGAATGCTAGCAAGTAGTAGAATTGAAACTAAGAATGAAGCTATGATATTGAATAGGTATGCCAATGTAATGCGAATGTAAGAAAGTATGTAAATATGAAAGCTTGCACTCAATAGAAACCATAAATATCCATGATTGTATGCTTGGAATCCACCTTTAATGGATAATGAATGAGTCTTGAGGATGCACAAAGGATCTTGAAGGAAGATCACACCACCATGATGGCTAGATCTAGGGTTTGAATGATGAATCTTGCATGTTGGAACCAAATCCCTTCAAAGGCTTGAAAGCTTGTATCCTTGATCTTCAATGGAGGACTTGAATTCTTGAGAGGAAGAATTTAAAACCTTTAAATATTGAGAAAATGTAGAAAAATGGATGCTTGAACCTTTTGCTTCTTGACAAAATCTTGGTTAGAGTTTTTTGCACTTAGAAGACTTAGAGAAAATGAGAGAGAAAGGCTTCCTTTTATATGAAATTAGGGAACAATCTTATAAGAAGTCCTAAATAGGATAATTAAATTAAAATTAGACCCATTCCCCTAGAAGAGGATGTATGTTAAATATAATTTAGGATTTGCCGCTTCGAAACCCAAAATAGTCGACCCAGAAGCGAGAAAAATGAATTTTTGATGACTTCTGACAGCTGACTGGCTTCTAGATTTGGAAGGGGGATCTAGGTCAAGGTTGAGGTTGACCTTGACCTAGGTCAAGGTAAAGGTCAACCTTGACCTAGGTCAAGGTAAAGGTCGACCTTGACCCAGGGGGTCAGAACCCCTGGAAAATATGCTAGGTGGGATAAAATGTTCCCGAAGAGGCCCAATCAGGGTCCTAAATAGACACAGAAGTAGGAAATGATGTAGAAGTGAGGGGATAGTATGATAGTGGTCAAAAAAATCCCCTAAGGAGGGATAAAAATTCTTATCATGGAAGTTCTTCCATTTTAAGATGATACATTAAGGCCCCACTTTAGCGGAAGTATGGAAATTGAACATGCTTTCGGTAAAGTTATAAGAAAGACTCTAGTGGATCAAAATGAGGTAGAACATCACTAGGTCAAGGAAATGAGCCCCTAGACCAAGGATTATAACTCAACATACATGCATAAAGATATGGAAGTAAATAGAAATCATTTGTAGAAACATACATGATTACATAAGAAAGACAAGAGCAACACTATAGATAACATAGCTTCATGATCTAATCCTACTAGCATGAAAGTGAAAGAGAGAGAAGGGAAAGTGATTATCTCACCTAGTAAGATGCCCACCTTACTATGAATCACCAAGGAGGGAGAGCCTAATAGGTTCACCCATAAACTATGCTTGTAATTGTAATGCGTCTTCTGACAGCTTTTGAAAATATCCATAGATCCACATTCTTGTATCACTATGAATATAAAATGCGTGTCTTTTTTAGCATTTAGCAACTTATGTGCATTAGCTTCCAAGGATTTAGCATATTGAAAATTTAAAAGGGTGCGTATCTCTTCCAGATTTAGCAACTTATGTGTGTTACCTTCCGAGGATTTAGCAAAAAATAATAAAAATGCATCTCTTCAGGATTTAGCAACTTATGTGCATTACCCTCTGAGGATTTAGAAAAAATAAATGTAAAAAATGCGTGTCTCTTCATGATTTAGAAACTTATGTGCATTACCTTCCAAGAATTTATCATGTTTCAAATTTAAAAGGTGCGTATCTCTTCAGGATTTAGCAACTTATGTGCGTTACCATCTGAGGATTTAGCAAAAATAAAAGTAAAAATGCATGTCCCTTCAAGATTTAGCAACTTATGTGCGTTACCTTATGAGGATTTAGCATGTTGCAAAATGTAAATTAATGTAAACTATAGTACAAGGGAGACCCTATATATTCCCCCCTCCTTATCATGACTACCCACTAGGTAGGATAAGGAAGAGAAAAGAGGATACCTACCTCACAAGGTAAGGAGATATCTGATTTAACAATAATGTATACCATATTCTTAGCGAAGATTCTTGACTCTTACATCCAAGAGCATAGATAATCGTGAAATGGATATGTCACTTATGGAAAAAGGATCCTCAAAAAGGGAGAGATCTTATCATCAAGACCCCCACCATAGAGGAGTGCTTAGGATAAAATGTCATCTTCAAAAGAAAGAGGGACCAAAGATTCAATCATCTATCCCCCTGCAATGAAGAGGAAGAGGAATCTCAGAATGAAGGAGTCAAACTCTAACCCAAAGCAAACGAAAGAGTTTATCAAAAGCATAGCTTGCAAAATAAAGAAGAGGTGATGACCTAGGACAATCACCTCTCGTATAAGAGGGTATCCATAGTCAAAACATAAATCTTTATAAGAAAATAATGTTATATAATAAACAACTGCCACTAAGCTAAGGAAAGTAGATCCTTAGATAGAGGAAGAAGGGAAACTACCTTGCCTCCCAGTGGTGAAAGCAAGGGATATATCAAATTATATCAAGAAATGTTGTTGTAGAAAACAGATATCATGCAAAAAGTGAAAAAGTAACCCTTGTGAGGGATAGCACATTATTCAGTTTCCAAGGTGAAAGACTTATCAATCATGGAAACCCAAAAACAACGAAATAGGGTATAATCAAGGATATAGATCCTTAATGCAAACCAAGATTTTCATGTATGATTGGATATCACATAATAGATAGATACTTCTTAACCAAGGGAAAGTGGATCCCAGAAAGACAGAAGAGAATGACATGGCATCCTTCCCCCCCAAGCATAGGAACAAGGATGAAAGGGGACCTATTATATCGCTCATAATAATATGCAAGACAAAAAGCCCCCAAAGATTAGGCTAACATTGTTTACATAATATGGAGTTCCATAATAGGAACATAAATGTTATTTAGAGAAAATAGGATTGAAATACAACTCATTTCCACATGATATATAAATAACTTTACTACCAATGAGCTGCCTAATCTTATATTGTAAAGTTTGACATTCATTAGAGTGATCATGAAATCTATGATAGAAACAAAAAGGAAGAATCTTAAAGTATAGACTACGTTTGTTTTTGCCTTTAGGTCTAGTAATCATCTTCACATGAAGGAGCTTAGGAAGAACAACCTCTAGGTCAAATTCCTTCATAGGGTCATCATGTTTTGAAATGTTATTTGATATGTTGGTAACATTGATGTGTTGTTGAGGATTAAATCCCAATCCATAAGAATGATCATGCCCCCCATTCTATAAGGGCATTTGAGCACATCCTTGACTATGAAATCCTTGTTTAACAAGTAAATGATAACCATGACCATAACAAGAAGCTATATGAAAAGAAGTCAATTGAACTCTAGTAGTCACTAAGTCATCATTAGTATGTTTGATAGATTCAGAAGAAGGAGAAACATAATACATTCTAGGAGAAGATGAGGTAGGAGCTTGATTCTCCATAGTATCATCACTAAGAGGGAGAGCATTAAGCGAATTCATATCATTCCCCGCTAATGTCTCATTACTAGAAGAAATCCCAAATGGAGGTAAAGAATCTATAATGCTTTCTTCTTTCTCTAAAATTTCTACATAAGGAGAGTTTCTTTTAGAAAAAGAATCATCATGTATTAATAAATCACCCTCTTTTATCAAATCATCTTCACCAGAAGGAGATAAATCAATGTCTTTATCCAAGGGTTCATCCCAAAAAGTAGAATCACCCATAATGGCTTCATGAGGAAGAGAGTAATCAACATCCAAATCCAAAGGTTCATCCCAAATAGGAGGATTA
>MU225054.1:1527894-1547920 GCA_018584345.1 Thuja plicata
ATCCTCCCTATCAATAAAGCACATTGTAGGAGTGCCTAAAGCTTGATCCCTAAAGGGGGAAGAATTATATTCTAAAGTAGGCTCATAGAAAAGACATATATTAGGAGAAGAAGTAACATCTATCCTTTACTCACTTCTATGGTAAAGGTCAATTGAAGAGATTTTAGAGGAGGATAAAATAGAAATAGGATCAATGAAGATCTTATTCAAACAAATTTCATCCTCACATCCATGTACCTCATTAGGGGATCTATCCTCTTTAGCAAAAAAAGCCTCATCAAAGTATTCAAAACAAAAATCATACATGTTGAACACAATGAAAAATGTAAATGTTTTTGTATTTTTAAAGAAATTTTGTAATTTTTATGAATTTTGAAAGATAAATTCAAGAGCATAAAATAAAACCTACTTCTATATGCATGCAATATCTAATATGAAATGCAAATCTAACACCAAAAATAAAGAGTTGTCTATCGCGGATTCACCAAAATGTAAAGGGTGAAAATTGATTAGGTGTTGTATTTCCTTAACCTTTACATTTAATTATAATTTGTATATTGTGTGTATTGTTGTAATGTGATTAAGCATATAGGGGGAAGGAAGATAAGATGTTCCTCTTTTATCCCCAAATGCACAAATGGAAGATCCAAGTTGATTAACCCAAAAGAAGGATCAATACACAAATGAATCAACTATTTGGAAATGAGAGTAAGGAAGAAGATCTTAAATTTTGTTTTATGATTAAGGAGATATGATATATAACAGTAATTGAAAAGGATAAGAAGAAGTACCAACCTTAAAGAATTGTGTTAGATGCTTTCTCCTCTCATTTTCTCTAACTTGAAATATTGTAGATCAAAGATGTAACACCCCAAAATTGGCATCTGCAACCCTAACCAATTTTGTTGGATTTGTCATTCTTCTGAATCATCAAAGTCCTATTGTACTAGGCAATTCCTAATTTTTACTGACTCTACTTGACCTAAGTGTCAAATGTAGAAAATCCTAAATCTGCATTAATCATACATTATATTTAATTCCTAAATATCTATTGGCTAAACAAACCCTATAATTGAATTAATTTAATTATAAAGTCCTAGCACTTTAATTAAATTAAATTCACCCATTTTAGCTAAAATACATAAAAAAGAATTAAATAATATCTGATTATTAAATAAATATCCTCATTTCAATAATTGAATTTAATTGTTTAAATAATTGAGAAAAACACATTTATGAGGTTATACTTTATTTATTTAATTAAATATTCTCTCAAAAATCTTCTCTCTATTCAGAAATAGAAGTTTTGAATTAACTGTGCTTTAAAGAGAAAGAAAATAGTTAAAGCAAAGGGAAAACAATTTATTGTTTTGTTTTAAAGAAAGCTTTCTATTTTAAACTGGCTTTTCTATCTATTTTATTCCAAGAAGGAAACTTTTTATTCTGATCACCTCTGAGTCTATAAAAGAACCCCCTTTGTTCATTCAAAGGCCCCTAGTCATTTTTATGCATTGTTAGAATATTGAATTGTTGCTACACTTTATCATCTCATTTCTAGTTAAAAGCTTTCATTTGCAATAGAATAATTTCAATTCCTTAGAATAATTGCATTGAAATGATGTCTTAGATTAATCTTGCATCTTTCAATTCTTAGAATAATCTTGCATTTGCATTGCATTCATGAAGAAAAATCCTTCATTCTTAGATCGGTCTATGGTTGTGAGACTCTTGTTCTGAGAGCTATTTTTGAAACCCCATCTAGATAGAAGGTAACAGGTCGAATCATACAAGCATACAGGATGAATAATTCATATTCACTTCTATATGTGGCTGATGAACAAGGACTATGTTGAAGTGTATGGTTGAATAACAAGGCCAAATTTAACACACATTTCTGGCGCCCACTATGGGGCAGAACATCTATTTCTATCATCACATTTGAATTAGTTTTGAAAATCTTGGGATCATGTTTGTACTCTAATTTTGTAGGTAAAACAACACATTTCATCTTTGTTTTAGCATGGAGCAAGTTTGGAAATTCCTTCTATATTCTATCTATTATTCTCTCAGTGCCTTTTAAGCTCTCCTTTTGATCCAAATCTGACTACACCATTGCATCCAGAACATCATTTCGGTTGAAAATGACTGTAAACATGCCTATACTTATCAAAAGTTGAATCTATGGCAAAAAATTTTTGCCTAAGGAGGCCGTACAACCCATTGCATGGAAATTGGAGTAGATTTCAGATTTTTTTGCAGGCAGCCAGAGGCAGATTTTAAAAAAAAAAATCTTAAAAAAAAAATCTAAAAAAGAAAAAAAATCAGATTTTTTTCACTATGTTAAATTTGACGGCCGTCAAATCGTCATTCCCCATGACCTTCTGTGACAACCACGAAACTATCATATTTAAACTTGTAGGTTGATGATGTCAGCAAGGTTTGAAAATCTTTAGCCTTCACCATTGAGCTTTTTGAATTTGTAGTCTAACTTTAAACGATCATATCTTGCTCATTTTAGGTCCAAATTGAGTGCAATTTTTTTATTATTTTGGGTAGAATTGTCAGAAGATTTCTAGGTTTTTCTTAGTTTCTGGATTTTAGTCATATATTTTTAATAAATTTGTAGGTTTTCATCACTGTACCTATCTAATCCTTTGTTTTGCAGCTTCCAAAGCCTCATATGGACTCATACGGTAACATTTTTGAGTGAAATATTTTTTGAAAGTGTGTGATTTTCTGTCTACTTTCTGAATATGTGATCAATTTTTTGATTTTCTAAATTTGATAATGTGGACTAATCTGTGGCTTTGATTTTCATGTGATTATCTTTTTCATACAGCCTAACAGTGGTTTGCAGAATGTTCTCCAAGAAGAATAACACACAAACTACTCACAAATTGGTTTTGCAGGTTGCCTTTGATCGATAGAACGCAAAACATTATGCTTGCATATTATTTTTGATTTATTAAAATAGGAACCCACATGCAAGACTTCTTAAAATGAACATTTGTTTGATGTTTTGGGGATGACAATAATGTCAGGAAACTATGCTCTCACCCTTTTGGCATGATCAAAAATCTAGAAACATTATTGTCATTTTCTTATTCTACTTGAAGTGTCTTCTAGTTTTGTAAACCCAAGGAATTGCATGGATATATTATCTCCCCTCACCTTCATGGATCTTGGGTGTAAGATAAATCCATACAAATCCTTTAGCGTAGCTACCTCCCAAGTGATTTAGCAGAGCTAGTGAGAGTGGATTGCCCAACCAGTAACAGGCTAAAGCCAAGCCCTTCTGAACTGGTATATAAATAATGCCATTGTGATTAATTTCACAATGGACAGGAGTGAATTCATTGTGGCAACCAAAATCTCCTCCAGTACCCTAGTGGTGCGTTAAAGTTCCTACATTGTTAAGGTGAAAACTTTGCTTTGAAAGGATTGGGAGAGCCCCCTTTATTGGGAAAATGACTTGATCACAACCACCTGAATGGATGTCCTTACTACAAACTATTGTTATAGTATCCAAAAACCCTCTATTTGTTGGCGTGGAAGGTTAGAGACCGACTAAGATGCCCCACACTTTTATGGCTCTTAGTAGAGACAACATCCCTTTGGGAAGCAACTCCTTTGGGGTTCGAAGCTTGGTGTGCCTGAGAAGTGAGTGCACATGTAAGGAGGAGCCCGTGCCTCCAAGCTTCTAAGTTGTCTGATATGAGTAAGCGTATCTGAACTTCAGTTCAAGTGGGGATTCAATAGATACTGCCCTAGCTATCCTAAGATTGTGATGTGTTTTTTCTGGTACTACAAACAATCTCCATGATGTGTTTTGCGTGAGTGTTTATTGAAATAGCAACAACAATCAACAATCAAACGATCTAGAAAACTGTAAACTTGGGGTATTTGCCTATCTTGTCTTGTTTGAAACTCTATCAAAACTCTGTCAAATTTGTTTCAAAAACTTGTTGAAACTTGGTCTTTCATCGGTCTATCCTACTAAATTTAGTCTGTTCTAAAATTTGTGCTGTCATAATGCTTCTTATAGTTCACATGCAACTGCAATCTATTGTTAGTCCAACCTATCACTATCTTGAAATTTGATGTTGTCACACTTGTCTGATTGACCGTGTCCTTTGTTCAATCTTATCATCTTTGTCTGTGTTGTCCTTGTTCTTTTGTTAGAGCAGGTTCATTAACCTTGACTCAAGATCAGAGTCTTTTTATATGTCCTTCTCAGTTGGACATTTATCTCTTGGTCTCTTTGGTCTTGGACTTGGATAACACTTTAGGTATCCTCATAGTGTCGGTCAAGTGAATCAACTTATTTATGCTTGTGTGAACTAGAACTCATTTTAAGGAACTCTAGAAATCTATCACCTTGCTGTCCAATTATGTATTCTGTTGTGAAGGTTCTATCTGAATCTTCACAAATCCATGCTTTCATCAACATCATCACTAGTCTATCTTTGACTGCAATTTGTTGACAGTCTGACACGTTGTTGTTTCAAAATCTGACTTTGTTGTGCTAGTCCAAGTGACCCATTATCTATTTCAATCTTATCATCTTTGTCTATGTTGTCCTTATCCTGAGTTGTGAGAGCAGGTTCGTCAACCTTGACTCAAGTTCAGAGTCATTGCTATCTTTGTCTCAGTTGGACATTATCTCCTTTGTCCTTTGGTCTTGGACTTAATCAACACTTTAGATATCACTTCAGCACCTATCAATCAATCAATTGATTCATCATACCTTCTCTTCAATCTTCTAAGCAAGCGCATCAAGACAATCTTACAATGTCTAAAAGTAAAGAAGAGATTCTTAGGGCAACTTTATTAAAACAAATTCAAACTTTGGAATCTGAAATCCAATGATTAAAGGGGAAAAAGCATACTCCATCCGAATAATCCTCCTTAATATCAACCCATCCTTTTCTATTTGATCATGATTCTCACATCTCTCCACTTCCTTCCAACATGGATAAATCTTGGTATGACAATCCCATCTTTGATCAAGAACTATTTTATGACAATCCCAACTTTGATCAAGAGAATGTAGAGGAAGTTATGACAACATCAGATGAAATCCTTTTCTATCCACAAGAGAAGGATATTGGAAGTCAAGAAGCATCTATTTATCCTTTAGAGAGAAACTTTACTCCTTTGGGACAATATTATCAATCAGCATTGGAGGAACTTCTTGAGCATAATCTCATCACATTGCCTCTAGCCACATCATGTGGATTCAGTTTCTTGAGTAACTATTGTGCATATCATCGACATAACAAGCATAAAACTTCATATTGCATGGATTTGAAACATTAAATCCAAGATCTCATAGATGATGGCATAATCAAAGTGGAAAATCCTAACAAATCATCTAGTGAAGATACTAATCTCAAGCATGATCAATATCAGGAATCCATGTCTAGAAATGGTTCACATATCCCATGTACTTCTTCCATTGTTCCTCCATCTCCTAAATCTTCTCCATCTCTATCATGAACTGAGCCTAATGCTGACTATGTCTACCCTCAAGGGCTACCTCTAAAAGAGATCCAAGCTAATCCGCATACGACTGCAAGGCCTTCTCAGACTTCAAAGATCATCGACCCAAAGCTTCTATGTGCTTCAATGCTTATCATGCCTATTCCAAATGACTGTCCATTATCCTTTCAAGAATCCCTCATGTATATCAAAACTCCCACCTTTTCCATAGAAGTGGCTCCATGTCAAGAGGGAAATCCAATGTGCGAAGAAACAAATATCAGCAAGATCAAGATATCCTTTCCACCATCTCTAATGAACATATTGAAAATCAAGAGAAAGGTACCCTTTGTACACCATCTAAAGATCCTTGTCAAGATCAGAGCATCCCTTCATCTCCTTGTCATGCTCCTCCATATCCACCTCAAGAAAACATCATTCCTCCAAATACCTTGTAGAAAAATAAATCCCCTGAAGCTTCATTTGCTCCTATCAAAATTGCTCCTATCAAAGCTATTCATGCACCTATTGATATAAAGGTGAATTCAAAAGAGAAGAGCCTTGGTCATACATCTCACTATAAAGATGTTGATATGCCCTCCACACTTTATATCCCTCCATTCAAATGTAAGCATCAGTCTTCTCCATCTTCCAAATCCATCATTGGTCCCTACATCCCAAAGATGAGACCGTCAAACCTTCCTCTATATTGGGTCCTTATGTCCCTCCATCTACCATGCCTATATCAATACTATCTTTTCATCCACTTACCCTATCTCCTATCAAGATCAAAAAAGACATACATTCTTGAAATATCCCTATCAACCAATACATATGAATCCATCATATCAGCCCCATTCATCCACAATTCCTAAGTCTTTTGGAAACAATTTGGATGTACAATGAAGAAATCAGCAATACAAGAATCCACCTACATAGGAAGATCACTATGTCCCATCTAATCGACATGTGACTACAAATACAAAGGAAATATTCAAGAGACCACATAGGTCCACTGAGCAAAGAACCAAATCAAAGAAAATATGGGTTCCTAAATCCATTATAAAAGAATTGTGTTCTAAATCATCTGATACAAATGGAAAATCAAAAGCTATGTGGATTCCCAAGTCTCTTCTAAAGGACTTGGAGACAAAAAGAAAAGAAAAAGTTATCTGGATTCCCAAGTCTATCTTAAAAGGCTTGAACAAAAAGGAAAAAATACAATTGGTTTCCAAGCTTCTAAAGGCTTCCACTCCATCTCCTTTCAAACATTTTTCATCTCCTAAACCTATTTTGGGTCCTCATATCCCAAAATCCATTATTTTGAATATGTCTTCATCCATCTTGGGTCCTTGTACACCAAGATCCATATCAAAACCTAAATCCATTTCACACACTTTTCCTCTATCATTCCACTGTTCTTCAAGATGTGTGTCAATGTTGATCTTGCCTACACAAAATTTTCAATACCCTATCCATTATCTTACCCCTACCTACTATCCTTCCATATTGGGTCCTCACATTCCTGCTTTTCCTCTCATCCAATCCATCGCATAAATCCTTGGCTACCATCTCCTTTATCCTCCATATCAATCTTCCCTACCATCACCCTATCAACATCTTTGAGCATACTTTAAGTGGCCTTGGCTCATCAAATGATATATTTTAGAGGAGCACTATCTAAAGAGAAAGAAGCTTAAGTTCCTCCATAAATCAAAAAGTACAAAAAAAGAAGAAAAAAAAAGAAAAAGCGCCTTGGTGAAAACCTGGTAAACAGGCATCTTGGTAGAAAAAGTAAAGATAAATCAATCTGTCCTATGGTGAAAACCACTTCTTGTGGCACCTTGGAAAAGTACCATGATGAAAACCTTGAAAATAGGTGTCATGTGTAATTCCTCCTAATTTCACTCTTCACTTGGGGGAAAGTTCCTTCCATGTCATCTTCTCCCATCATATCTTACATCTAGCTAGCTCGTGAACATCCATGTTCCTTCTACTGATCTTGACAAGGTTGAGCCTATCCATGAGCATCATGTATCTTGACATTCATGATCCCTTCCATCAGCCTATTTAATTTCTCTCATCCATGGTACCCTATGATGATATTGCTTATCCCAAGCCTATCCTTCCTATCTCTGAGCATCCTTTGCTCCATAATCCAAAACTTTCATTTATACCTCCATCACCCCTTATCCCAATTATGCCATCATAACTCTATCCTATCTACTTGACCCCTTGGTCTTGATCTAAATGAAGAATGACAAAAATGGAAAATTGTTTCTCATAAGTCTCTTGATATTTCCACTCTTTTGGACCACATTCTTTTCATGACATCAGGTCATTACCCTATATGCTATCCAACACCACTCCATGAGCCTACATTGCTATATTCATTTTTCCCTAGCTTGGGTAATCTTGAGGAGACTGTCCTTGAGGGTTACATTCACCCTCTTCATTGATGATTGTCTATTCACCTCATCCATCAGCTTGCTAATCCATCTATAATGTCCTCCACCTTGTTATACATTAGGGCACACCAATGTGATCTTGCTTGAGGTTGATAATCTAAAAAAGACTAAAAATTGCAAAATCTCTAAAAAATCTAAAAATTGTAAAAGGTCCTGAAAAAATGATCATCTTAGTGAAAACCTAGCAATAGGCACTTTGATGTATCTCCAAAAAATCATATATTCCAAAAATAAAAAAAATTTAAAAATTGAAAAAAACAAAAAAAAAGAGAAAAAGAAAAAAATGGTACCATTGATGAAAACTTGGCAAACAGGCGTCATGGTAGAAAAAAAGAATTTTTGCCAAGAAGGTGAAAAATTGGTAAATAGGTGCCTCTTATTCCACACTACTATATCTATCATAGCACCACTTGGCTTTATACATTGTCTTTTCTGCTTTGCTTCTTTCCTACTTGCATTTTCTTTTCGCATGCTCTCAGTTCCTGTCAAGACACCAACTTACATGGATTGTAACTGGTCATACTCTTGAAGCAACCCTCCTAGTCTACAGGCACTGCCCTATTACCTTTTGAGAATCTACTTTGCAACATTCACCAGTGGTTCTCATTACGTCTGCCTACTTTCAATTAGCTTATACTGAGTTCTCTCTCCTTGAGAATCTCCCTAACATCAGTCACCAGTGGTTCTCACTGCGTCTGCCTACTATTGTCTAGCTCATACTACGATCTCTTCATTTGAGAATCTCTCTCACATCAGTCACCAGTGGTTCTCACTGCATTTTACTACTATCACCATACTATTGAGACTGCTCACATCCATTACAGTTGGAGTTATACTCAAACAATCTATCTATCGATATTCGGTCTTGACGATTCTTTGCTTTAGTTTGTATATAGATTTTGGTCACTTTTGTGACACTTTGGTTCCTTTGTGAACCCTACTAACTTGACACTGATTTAGCACCCTACACCTGGAGGAAACAAAATATAATTTTTCCTCACTACATATGTCAAGTCAGTCATCGTTACTTGGGGGCATGGGTCCCCATCTGATCACATCTTTGGTTTACACCCGAGTCAATAATCTTGTCATTTCTGTAGGACAACTCGCTACTGACACAAACTGGTGTTTTTCAACACCACCATAAACAGTGTTTTTTAACACTATCTTTGGACACATGTTTTTTCAACACACATTGGATATCTCAAATGTAAACATCTATCGATAACATTCAAACACAATGTACTCACAAGCACAACGATATTTTTCAACTCCCCTATACACATACATATTCAAAAACTTTGAAACTGGCTGAGCTATGATTGAATCTTTCTTTGTATGCTGTCTATTCTCATGGATTTCATTGATATTTTATTTGTCTACTACTTGTTGGTGTAGTCCAGATGATCTGGCAACGTTAAATAAATAGGGTGTATGTGATAAGAGCTCCCGCATTAAGGTGGAAAAGCCTCACATCCCTCGATCTTGTTTATTTGTATGCCATGGTGAGGTCGGTACTATCTCCTTGACTACTATTGCTCTATTTGTTTATGCATGATCAAACTCATGGTTATCTTGGCTTTGAATGCCTCGATACTGGTGTACTCTTGCAACATTAACTAGAAACAATGTTTAGGTCATCTTGGCTTTCGTGCCCTGGGGCTTACATTCGTTTCCTACATTTTATTTGATGAAAGTCATATTCATATCCTTATGGTCATAGTGGCACCAGTAAGGATTGTATCAACTCCGATGTTCCAAAAATGCTCAATGATGATGATTATATGATAGGTCTCACAACCATGTCCTAGGGATTGCATCTAGCATAGGATTGCATTTTTCATCCTAGACTTGCATTGTGGTAGCAATTCGATGTTCACTTCATTGCATTCTCCTGGATTTGTACATTATGAAGTTCTTCTTTAGCATTATGGCTTCACTACTACTACACAAGTGTTTGATCCTCGCTCTCACTCTTCAAAAGTGGCTATATCGACCGCTCTGAATCCATTTTTCAGGATCAAAATCGCATTCTGACACTCCTATATAGTTCAAAATTGCATTTTAAAATTATTGGGACCGATGCGATTGGACGCTTGTGCAGTCAAATTTTTGACGCCACTTTCTTGTCAGAATCATATCTAATCAACATTTTCTCAAATCTTTGACTTTTTTTCATCACAAGTCAATTATAGTCAACTCTAGTCAACTCTGGTCAATCCTAGTCAAACTTGGTCAACCTAGACTTCAACATCTCTCAAAATTGATTATGAATCTTCCAAATTCTTCCATAATCTATTCTGAGTTCTTCTTGATCTCTGATTCAACATCTATCTGCAATTTCTCGATCTCAATCATCATTTTAACGTGTCATCTTTACATTCCGCTCCCGAGGGGGCAGGATGATTACATCATTGAATCTATTTTTTTCAATAAATCTGATTTGAATTCAAAATTCCTCATTGCTAGAGGCATCTCATCACTTGGGGCATGTTCAATTTTTCATACCTCACAGTAAAAAATGGATATTCCACAATCAATAAGGGCATCTTTGTTCCTTACATCTTATCATCTATTAGGTATCGGGGCGATCTAACCTAGATCCCTGAGGATCAAGCTTTGTTTCTGGAGATGATTCTCAAAATCTCAATTTATTAAGTATCTGAGCAATCTAACTTATATTCTTGGAGGACTAAGCTTCATTCTGGAGATAGTCCTAAAGATCTCTATTGACTATCTTTTGGGACAGGTATTGGGGCAATCTAACGCCTGACTCCTGAAGTTTGATCCTCATTTTAGAGACAGTCTTGTGAAAGATATCAATCTAACTAGTGTTTGGGTGATCTAACCTAGATATTGGGGGACTAAGATTCATTCTGGAGATAGTCCAAAAATATCTCTTGACTATCCTTTTTGTGGACAAGTATCGGGGCAATCTAACCCTAACTCCTAAAGGTTGAGCCTCATTCCGGGGATAGTCTTGTGAAAGATATCAAATCTATTAGGTATCAGGGCATTCTAACCTGGATCCCTGGGGATCAAAATTCATTCTGAAGATGACCCTCAAAAACTCTATTTTGACCGATGTCTTGACAACCTAACATAGACTTCGGAGAGTCAAGCTCTATCCTAGAGATGGCTCTGAAATCTTCATCAATTGATCTTTGCATCACCAATGTTCAAATCTATTCTTCTATGCTTCAAGCATCAGACTATTCTTTGAATCAATGTGTTGCTCGCACATCAATTCAAAGAGGGGCAAAATGTAACACCCCAAAATTGGCATCTTGCAACCCTAACCAATTTTGTTGTATTTTTCATTCTTCTGAATCATCAAGTCCTATTGTACTAGGCAATTCTGAGTTTTGACTGACTCTACTTGACTTAAATTAAATTAAATTCACCCCTTTTAGCTAAAACACATAAAAATGAATTAAATAATATATAATTATTAAATAAATATCCTCATTTTAATAATTGAATTTAATTATTCAAATAATTGAGAAAAACACATTTATGAGGTCATACTTTATTTATTTAATTAAATATTCTCTCAAAAATCTTCTCTCTGTTAAGAAATAGAAGTTTTAAATTAACTATGCTTTAAAGAGAAAGAAAATAGTTAAAATCATAAATAAAACAGTTAAAATCAAAGAAAGAAAACAGTTAAAGCAAAGGGAAAATAATTTATTATTTTCTTTTAAAGAAATATTTCTATTTTAAACTGGCTTTTCTATCTGTTTTATTCCAAGAAGGAAACTTTCTATTCTGATCACCTCTGAGTCTATAAAAGAACCCCCTTTGTTCATTCAAAGGCCCCAGTCATTTTTATGCATTGTTAGAATATTGAATTGTTGCTACACTTTATCATCTCATTTCTAGTTAAAAGCTTTTATTTCCAATAGAATAATTTCAATTTCTTAGAATAATTGCATTGAAATCATGTCTTAGATTAATCTTGCATCTTTCAATTCTTATAATAATCTTTCATTTTCATTGCATTCATGGAGAAAAATCCTTCATTCTTAGATCGATCTATGGTTGTGAGACTCTCATTCTGAGAGCTATTTTTGAAACCCCATCTAGATAGAAGGCAACAAGCCGAATCATACAGGCATACATGATGGATAATTCATATTCACTTATGTATGTGGCTGATGAACAAGGACTATGTTGAAGTGTATGGTTGAATAACAAGGCCAAATTTAACACACACAAAAGAATGTTGTTTTCTGAGGTCTGTACTCTGTTTCTGGAAAATTTGAAGTATGATCTGGAACATAAATGCAGAGATGAACAAAACCCAGAAATATTTTTACGATCCAACGCTGTATTATGAAAAAGGTTGACCTTGACCGACAAATGTCACCCTTAACACAATAATCTTGACTCTGACCTGCACAGATCTGACAAAAAATCTGTTCGCGGTTCCTGATAGTTCACATAAAAGGGTATCCATATTTGGGTTCAAATCTGTACTCCTGAACCTGTACCTACAAGAAAAAAAGGTTTATTTGTTGGGGGGATGGGTTTTCCCTATTCAAACCCCAATTTAGGAATTAGTCTTAAAATTAATAAAGTATAGAATGCTAGCAAATAGTAGAATTGAATCTAAGAATGAAGCTATGATATTGAATAGGTATGTCAATGTAATGCGAATGTAAGAAAGTATGTAAATATGAAATCTTGGACTCAATAGAAACCATAAACCTCCATGATTGTATGCTTGGAATATACCTTGAAGGGAGAATGAATGAGTCTTGAGGATGCATAAAGGATCTTGAAGGAAGATCACACCACCATGATGGCTAGATCTAGGGTTTGAATGATGAATCTTGCATGTTGGAACCAAATCCCTTCAAAGGCTTGAAAGCTTGAATTCTTGATCTTCAATGGAGGAATTGAATTCTTGAGAGGAAGAATTTAACACCTTGAAATCTTGAGAACATGTAGAAAAATGGATGCTTGAACCTTTTTCTTCTTGACAAAATCTTGGTTAGAGTTTTTTGCACTTAGAAGACTTAGAGAAAATGAGAGAGAAAGGCTTCCTTTTATATGAAATTAGGGAAAAATATTCTAAGGAGGCCAACATAGGATAATTAAAATCAAATTAGACCCAATCCCCTAGAATAGGACCTATATTAAATATAATTTAGGATTTGCCACTTCGGAACCCAAAACAGCCGACCCGGAAGTGGGAAAAATGAATTTTTGATGACCTTCGATAGTCGACTGGCTTCCAGATTTGGAAGGGGGATCCAAGTCAAGTTAAAGTTCAACCTTTAACTAGGTCAAGGTCAAGGTTGACCCTGACCTAGGTCAAGGTTGAGTTCAACCTTGACCCAGGGGGTCAGAACCCCTGGAAAATATGCTAGGTGGGATAAAAGGTGCTCGGAGAGGCCCAATCAGGGTCCTAAACAGACACAGAAGTAGGAAATGATGTAGAAGTGAGGGGATAGTATTATAGTGGTAAAAAACATCCCCTAAGGAGGGATACACTTTCTTATTATGGAAGTACTTCCATTTTAAGATGATATAGAGAGGAGGCTCATTGGTAACCTCAACTTCTGGGACCTCTGTTAGGTCAATAATGTTTTCATCTCCTGCTTGTTCTTCTATATCTGTTTGATTAACTAGAGGGGTAGTAGGCAAGGGGTAGCCTTCATCACTGTCATCATCATATTCTAATTTGGAATGCTTTGCTTGACCTTTCTTAGGAACTACTAGTGCATCCTCTAATTGATTGCAAATGAAAGCATGAGAGTCAATCATGACCTCTATCCTTTTTAAATAAGGTAGATTAGGGAAGAACCCTCCAAAAGTCAATCCTTTCCTCTTTACCTGCCTTTCTAGGTCTATTAATTCTTTAATTTTATTTTCCCTCTGAATCACTTCTTCATCCTCAATAATGTTCCTTATGACATTTTCTTCTATGCACTCTTCATGCTCATAAGTATATGGAATAGTTGGGGTTAGAAGCTTCTTGGTACTTGCAACAAATCCCTCTGTATCAATGTACGTATACAATGCCACACCCATCCTGTAATGGCTTAGCCAATTTTTTACCATATCTATGGATCTCTTGCCAATAGTAAATTGATATACTTTAAATTGTCTGGGAGTGAATGTCCCTTTCTTGTGAGGAGCCAGATGCTCCTTATCTATTAACATAAGATGCCATATAAATTCCATTGCTGCAATTCTGGTAGGGACATGAAATGGAAGTATGTGTGGTGGATGTGAACATCCATATACTATAATCATAGTAAAATTCTCCTCCAAGTAGAAATCACCCTATTTGTGATCTCCAGGCCACTTGTCTACATACTCACAAGGCCTCAACAATTGCAGCAACTTGGCTGGTAATATGGTTTTATTTACTCCTACATAGTACAGTAATGGATAAACTATCCACTTTTCAAATGCACATAACTCACAATCCTTTGTAGTATAATTCCAAATTCTTATCCAAAATTAAATAAGGTTGGGATGACCTTGGTGAACTCTTTGTGGCCTCAAATTATTTAGATCCATTATAGGGTAATTATAATACATTATCAAATGCATTAGGATAGAGTAATGTAAAAAATTAGGCTCCTTTTCTTTATTTTTGATGGCAACAAATCCCTCATGCATTCGATCAATTATATACTGAATATAATCATAAGTGGTGCTAGCATGGAAATCCTGCAAGTCAAAAGTAATCATCAGGACATCTACAGTGATTCTCTCTGTACCCTCATCCCCTCCTAATACTCTATAGAATACAAAAGCAATATACTTGATATAATGATTCAAATCCTTATAAGCATAAGGTGCAAGTCCTGGCATGGGGAAAATTTAATTCTTAATTTGCCTAGGAATATGCCTCTATACTAAAATTTAAACTACCCCAACCTGTTTTTCATACCTAGCTTCCATTTTCTCCAGGTCAATCTCTTGTGACATAGGGTAGTAAAGGTTGAAGGCTTTCATAAAAGAATTTATGTTTAAAGCTACTATTACAGTGCCATCACTCTTCTGAATTGTCTTAGAAAGCACATGATAATTATTTTCTAAGGCTAGAACAAGATCAGTATCTATGAATACATCAGGCATAACTAATTTAGCTAACCCACATGTCCAAGGGTTTAACACAGGTATAACTTCATCAGATTTTTTATAAAAATAATTGAAGAGAGAGTAAACTAATGAACCTGGAGTTTTGGCATCTTGGATATAAGCTATGTCATCATTCAGGATATCAACCTTCGACTTCTTATTCTGTGTTGAGCCTGGCAGCAATGTTAAAAATTCATCTGAGAAATTCCTTTTCCCCTTGGCCTCATCATCCATTTCTTCACTTTTCCCATTAGTGGAAGCTACGCTCATTGCTCTACTCATCCTGGCTGCTTGCTTTTATCACACCTTTTCTGACTGATATTGAAACAAATCTATTCACTAGAAACCCTTACTTCTGAACTGCAATGCATTGAAAACAATCTAAGGTTCTGAAAACCAACCAAATTTCCCTAAATTCTATACTGGAAACCTTAATTTCTTGACCTTTCAAAAGCTGGCAACTCTATTTTTTGCAAACACTGATAACTTGGTAATTTTGTCGCTCTAGATTCTGAAGGCAATGTAAAAAAAAATGAAGCACAATATCATCTATTTAGGGTAAAGAATGATCAAGGTATGCAACTCATAATTAGGTAATCCCATCACTTCTACCTTCAATTCATCATATTGTGAAATCAATGCTTTCTCCTAGCCATAGCCTCTGATTATGATAGGAAATCAAATTCAAACGATTGCATAATTGATGAAAAATCCTTATTAAATTTGACAAGAGGTCAATTCTGATCTGATTGGCTTATCCTCAGACACCTTAGCTACCTTTCCAAGATGTCTTAACTTCTCTAAATCCTCATTGGCTGATGAATTTTCAATATTGGCACGTCAACAACTGTATTAATTTTTACCATGGCTTAACTTTCACTTTTCCTTATTAGCAACCTCGCGACTACAACTTATCTCCATGTCACTGAGAAAAATCCTTAACTATGATCACTTTCTGAGACTTGGTGACACAAGGTACTACTAACTTCAGTTCAAATCTTGATTACCTTCTCACGACCACGCAACTATGGAAAAGCTAAGTCACTGAGAGATTTTCTTTACTTTGAGTTTATTCTAAGACTTCGTGATCACCATTGATCTTCTTTTGACTAGACACCCTTCGCCAAGTCTCGTAATATTTTTTCATAACCTTAAATCCTTCTGAGACTTCACAACATAAGCTTTTAATATCTTTTCTTTTACATTTTAATTCCTTTTGGAGACTACGAAACTAGAACTTGTCTCATTGTCGCTTAAAAATTTCACTTTGTTAGATCCATCAAGAGACTCCCCGACTACCATTGATCTTTCTTAGCTCTGCTTCTGACAACCAATATTAAGTATCATAATAATTATATCAAACCCTAATATGTCTTGAGACTTGGTGACTAAAACATAATGTAGCCTTTATTTCCTTCTGTCTCTTAGTCGCTGGAAGAAAATACACTTGGCCATCTTATTCATAGACTACCTAACAACCGCTGATTTCCTTTTGATCTAAAAACATCTAACGACTCCCGCTAAGTCTCTTACTATTTTATACAAACCCTAAATCATCTCGAGACCTGGTGACAACACCCTTTGTCTCATAATTGCCAAATAATTTTAATGTATTAAAAATTGATCAGAGACCACACGACTACACCTTTAATCTTTATCATATTTAGCCACATGTCTCAATGTTAATCCTTGTCTCCTGATCGCTAAATGATTGTTGACTTTTCAAATTCTATAAGTGAATTTTTTCCATCCATTGGATCTTACCTTGATCTAACGGCTATCTCCAAGTCTTGCAATCCTTTTCTTAACTCATCATTTATTCTGAGACTTGGCGACAACATTACTTTTAACCTAACATTCAACCCGAGTTTATTCAGAGATAATGCGACTGTTAAAACTCCATGTCACTTAATAATTTTCAAATTGTAGAGTTAATCTAGAGACATCCTGACTACCATTAGATTTAATCTGAGATGAACGGTTGTCACTAAATATCTTGATCTTTCACTTAACTCACATCTTATTCTGAGACCTAGGGAGAACAAAGAAATCTTAAGCTTTCAACTTAACACATAACCCTGGGTTATATCTGGTGATAATGCGACTGAGTAAACTCAAAGTTGTGATATAAAATCACTAACCCTGATCTTGTTAAGAGATAACCCGACCACTATTAGATCATATTTCAGATGGACAGTTTACGCCAAATCTCATGATCTTTGAAGCATATTCCTTTTCATTAAGAGATAGCGTGACAAAGGAAATTCGATGAGTCTCACAACCATATGGAATATTCACTTTCTTTTATGAGACTAAGTGACTATCATATAAGCACATGACTTATTCTCAGGACTTAAGTGTGAAAAAGTAACATGAAAATAGAACCCGTTTAAGAAATTTAGGGCTTTTTTGCATTTTCGCATAGAAATGACCCAAGGGCTCAAGGTTTTAAGCATTTTCAAATAGGTTTAGGGCTAAAGCATTTATTTGTAGAGGTATATAAGAAATTTCGACCATGAATTTAACTTTCTGAGCATAAGAGTAACAGGAAACTTTAAAATTTTTACAGGGCAAACTCAAAAATAGGAAATACAACCAACAGGTCTTTTGCAACTTATTGAATAGGCATTTGTCTGATTGCAAATTTGTGTGAAGTAGTGTGATTTTTCATACTTAATATAGAAGTTAAAGATTCATATCTCTCCTTGGTGTCAATCTTGTGAAGTCTGAATTTTCTAATTCTCTGCATAGGATTTACATATGTATGTGTTATCATTCTCCAGTTCTGATCTAGGATAAGATTAAATAATATTATGGATGTGACATAGTTTCATTCGGTTGTCTACAAGAGGATTTCTATAAGTAGTAATGATTTGGAATAATTGTCTTTATGGCTTAAAATCATTGAAAATAGTTGATTACTGCATTTCTAAATTTGGTTAAAGGACATTGCCCATGGATAAAGCACTGGTTGGTGATTAGTATCTTCTGTACCTATGCATTTTCAGTTCAATATTGGTTATATTCTGCAATTTAAACATAAAATTTGACATATTTGAAGGTTTTGTGTGGTTTGTGGTGTTGTACTAATCTCATGCTCCACTTCAAGGTCGATGTTCATTGGGTGATTAGCCGATCACCTAGTATCTCCTGGTTGTGTTGAAGCCATTGTGAGATCTCTGCTGATTTACACCTTACTAAATATTTGAGGGTGTTGAAGGGTGTCCCCCCTTGGTTTTGCAGAACCTAAAGCATAGAAGGATGGATCTGCATCCTTGTTAATTGGTCCTTTTTAGTCTTGGTTGAATACCGAGAGTTGGCTACTCTTTAAAATAAATCAAAGGTTAGAAAGGTTGATATAGGCCTAAAATAATCAAAGGACTCAAATTTCTCCTTCTTTGGGATGAGGGAAATAAAGGTATTGTTAACTTCTCTTAAAAAAATTTCTAAGTTCCTTACCCCTTCCAATGCCTCAGACACATCACCACCTATGAAGTCCCAGCACTACTGAAAAAAACATGCTGGGTAATCGTTAGGTCCTGGAGATTTGTCTGGATTCATTTTAAATAAGATTAGATTCACTTCTTCCTTGGTAATTTTTTCTAACGGAAATTTGTTCTATTCAGGGGAGAAAATTTTGGGGATGTTTCTAAAAATTCTATCCTGGGCATCCATATTCCTTTTGCATTGTCTATTGAAATGTTCTAAAAATACCTTATTACCTCCTTTGCTATACCTTCAAGCTCATCAATTACTTCCCCATACATAATTTTAATGGGGGTGACCTTGTTTACTATTCTTCTGTGTTTAGTACTATTGTGGAAAAATTTGGTATTTTTGTCCCCAGCCTCCAACCATGTCTTCCTATATTTCTATCTCCAAAATATTTCTTCGCTTGCCAGTACCTCTTCATATTCCTCCATTAAGAAATTTTCCTCCTCGTAAAGGGTAACATCCATACCTTTTCCATTACTTCCTCATTTAAGTATGCCAATTTTTCCTCCAAAGTATTTTTGTTTGCAGAAATGTTCTCAAAATGATCAACGTTCCATATTTTTAATTTATTCTTAATATTTTTACCATGTGATATAACTTAGATCTAGATACCTCAATTTCCTTCCACCATTTTTCAGTCATATCTGAAAAACCCTCTCTCTTAAGCCACATTTGTTCAAATTTGAAAGGGTAGTTATCTAGTTTACCCTCTTTGATTATATTTAGTATTACTAGGTAATGATCCAAACCTGAAATGGGTTTAACATTTGCAGATACAGTGAATGGTAAGTCCGCTAGGTTACCATTGATTAAAAATCTATCAAGTTTTTTGGCAATAAAGTTGAAACCCTTCCTCCTATTGTTCCAACTAAAAGCATCCTTTGGTGTGCAGACCTCTAAGAGGCCATTCCTATTGATCCAATTATTAAACATCTATTAGAATATGTAATCTTTCCTTGGTGAAATATATTATAAACCAAGGTAGTTTATTTTAATTTATTATGTAAGTAGGAGATTCCTATAGAATCCCTACATGAACACATGTCCTCTTGTCCATGTGTGAGGACATATTATTTATTTGTAATTTCTTATATTATAGATTCCTCCTTAAGAGGAAATAGCACAAGTGGCACACACATTATGAATGTGGCTCACATGCACATGGGAGTTACATGCAACTCCTTTCTTCTCATCTCTTCATAAGACATGCTTCTTTTCTCTTCATTGACTCACTTTTTTTTCACTTTATTCACTTTCTCATTTTCACTTGCAACACTAAGTTTCTCATTCTCATTGAAGCATTGTATGAGCATTTTGCTCTCATTCTCTTCCTCTCTCTCTCTTAGGCTTTTTATGGCCCATTCTTAATAATATCACGGGGGTTTTTTTTATGCTTTTCCCCCTTCAAAAATATTGTCTCATATTGTATGGTGCATGCTTCTAGATTTGGTTACTTCATGGTATGCATTTCCTCACTTTGC
>MU225054.1:1552039-1576610 GCA_018584345.1 Thuja plicata
CCTTAAGAGGAAATAGCACAAGTGGCACACACATTATGAATGTGGCTCACATGCACATGGGAGTTACATGCAACTCCTTTCTTCTCATCTCTTCATAAGAGATGCTTCTTTTCTCTTCATTCACTCAATTTTTTTTCACTTTCTTCACTTTCTCATTTTCACTTGCAACACTAAGTTTCTCATTCTCATTGAAGCATTGTATGCGCATTTTGCTCTCATTCTCTTCCTCTCTCTCTCTCTTAGGATTTTTATGGCCCATTCTTAATAATATTACGGGGGTTTTTTTTTATGCTTTTCCCCCTTCAAAAATATTGTCTCATATTGTATGGTGCATGCTTCTAGATTTGGTTACTTCATGGTATGCATTTCCTCACTTTGCTCATTAGATTAAACAAGATCTTTTATGCTCTTTCTTATCATTTCTTACAACATCTCAACAGCACGGGGGAGTATTTGAAGGCCACCCCATTTCTATGAGGCTTTAGTAGTTGTATTAAAATCCCCTCCTATGATTTAAATCTCACCTAAACAATCCTCCAACTTCTTCTCAATTTCCTTCCATACTCTTTCCTTCTCTAGATTGGGGGTAGGGCCATAAACATTGAAGATCCTGAAACATAGCAATGTCTAGAGGCATTTAACAAGTCCACAACTCTAGTTAACGCGATCCTCTAATTCAAGTAGAGATACCATCCTAGGATCCCAAATGAATCTGAAACCTCCAGAGACTCCCCTGGCAGGAACTCCCCAGAACTCTCTAAAACCCAGTTTTTTTTATAAATTTGTTATTACTTTGTTGTCCAATTTGGTTTCTTGTAGCATAATTATATCAGTTTTTGTTTGAGAAATGTAGCTTTTTAAAATCCACTGCTTGTTAGGGGCATTTAAGCCACTAACATTCCAGTTAGGATATTCACGACACCTTGGGAAGGAACTTCCCCTTCCCTGCTTTAAAATAGTCGTTAGTTTAGCTTGGCCAGCAGAACAACCGTCCAATAATCTTAATTCCTATTTTGATTTCCTTCCTCTTTTCTTATTACATTTGGCACAATCAGGGGCTTGCAAACTAGGAAGATTAGATGCTATCGCAAGTGTTTCCTAACCCTTTAACTCTCTATCACCAAGATCTAATAGGAGATTACCAATATCTATTGAATCCTGATCATCCTCATCCTCCATACAACCTTTGATCAACAATTCTCTTTGTCTCAAGAGTTCCTCCTTGTCACATATTTCATTCATAAATTGATCCATTAAATTATTAAAAACAAATTCACACAGATGTTTAGTCAATAACCTCACTTCTTCCTCTGTCTTAGAATGGCCTTCAAAATTTTTATTAAAAGGATTAACCTCAACCTGGCCTTGGGCTGCATTTAAGATGTTATTACCTGTATTAGTGGTATTTTCTTTGCAGACTTTCATCAGGTCAGGAACTATCACAGATACAATATGAAAAATTCCTTCATTCTCATTGAATTTTACCGATATGATTTCATGTGAGACCTTTGATTTCAAATTTTCTTCCACAATTTCCCCTTCTTCGATATCCTCTTTTGGAGACACAATCCTCATAATAGGAGGGGAGACATTATCCACAATGTGAGGAGAGACAATCTTAGTTCCCATTTTAAGCCTGTCTTCCATTTATGTGATAAATTCTGATTGTAGTAATTCTAGTTTAATGACTAATATCCTCCAGGTACTCAATAGTAATCAGATTAATCATGCAAGTGTCAATGTACATATTGACACTAATCATACTATCAGATTAGGGTCTTTTTGTTTCTACCATACTGTTAGGGTTTTTTCTTGCAAGGCCTCTAAAATGATTGAATACTTGAATAACTCTATGACTCCCAATGCCTTTGAAATTCTGACTCAAGCAAGAGAAAACACTAATTGATGAGGTATTTTGATAACACTGGGGATACCTATTATCACCTCCTTCTTTTTTGAGATCCACTAACTCAGGCAAGTTTTACCTATGATTGATTACTAATTTGACTGTATCTTTAGAGTGGATTTTTCTTATGTGCTGAATGCTTTATTCCTATATGGATATATAGATGGCAATGCGAATAACTATGATTACCCCAAGGAAGAGATTAACAATCCAAATCATTATCTTGACGATGACAGACAACAACATAATAAGGAATTTCATCTTTCTTTCCTTTTATAATTCTTATTAATTTAGGAGGAATAACCTATTTGATTTTCCCTTTAAGAAATCAACAAACTTCAGCTGTAAACTCTATGAGTACAATTGATTTTAAATATATGCTTTGAAGGTAATTGATTTTGAATAGTTTTAAATATTTTGTATCATGATGGATCACCAAACAAGTTCTAGTCCAGTGCTCATCCTTGGGCTATAGAGTCAAAATATATAAATCAACAGACATAAACAAATAAGAATACTATAGGATGCCTTACAACCTACATACAACTCAGGTAAAGTGCCTTAAAAATTACCCTATCACTCCCACAATGTTATATCAAATCCTCAATTACTGCTATACTCTCTGAAATTACTCACAAAGTTTAATTCTCCTCTTAGCATAAACTTGCAAATAATAGATAGCTACCTTATAGCCAATATGTTTAACATGCCTTACAAATTAAACATTAAAGAGTACACACAATAAGTAAAGAGACAATAAAAATATAGAATAAAGATGTACTGTATTTTATTCATAAATTTCTGCTTCAGTACATTTCAAGGCTTAAAGATCAAAAAACACAGACTGAAATCTAGAAGTCTGGCTTGCCAATATATTTCATCTCTCTTTAAAATATTAAAAATTGATCTATTTATAGGCTCTAACCATCTTGGAATCCTTAAGAGAAGGATGCAAAAAGCTTCAGATGGTTGTAAAAACCTAACCCTAAAACTTAGAAAAAGACAAAAACAAGAATGCACGAAGCGGTTGAAAGACAAAATAGAGGAATGAAATTTGATATGTACTTTGTCTTCATGTGATCTTCGCCATCTTTGGTTGTGCATCTTGAGGATAGTCCCTAATTTGACTTTTGGTGATGACTAACATGCTTGTCTTCCAAAAACTCTGAACTAGATACTCTGACATTCCTTTATTCTTCATCAATGATATCCAAATCTACTATTACTGGTCTCTTCTTTTTGGGCTTTGTCAGGTTTTCCTAGGCAGTCACATCCTCTTCTTTCGACCATTCAAAATTATAGATATTCTCCAAATGAGTCTTTTTCCTCTCCCATCTAGCATTTGGTATGCTCTTAACATCAGATATGAATTTATTACAATCTGACTCTACCTTAAATGCCTCATCTACCAGTGCACTGAATATTTCCATATCCAATTCTCCCTTATCTGATATATAAACGTCTTTATTTGAGAGTACATTGTCAAAATCTGATAACCATAACCCCAATGGTTTTATTTGATCATCCTCTATCCTAATAGGTGGCACAAATCTATTATATCCTGACCCAAACATCTTTAACTTAGCATCAACTTGGTTGGCCTTTCCTTTGAAGAAAGATAGAGTGGCACCAATTTATTCTATCTTAGTATCAACCAAGGTTACTATTTTTGGTATGTCTAATATCAATGGTTGTACTGATGCTAGTCTTTCAAAAAGTGTAGTCCTTCCAGACCAAGTAGCATAATAGGGGTTCAAAATTGTCAAAAAACTTGCCACCTTAGTTTGTATACCTGGCAATCTACCATATGCCCCATACACTACATCCATCTTATCCTTAATAACATTGATTCTATGTTGCAAAATTGATACCAATGCTTCCAAAATCACACCATTACATTCAATGGCTCCCTACTCTGTCTCAATCAATGTATCCCCTGTATCTTCAGTCTAGATTTCAGCATCCACTACCTCTTTAGGATCAATAGGGGTGGGCTCTGCGATTTCCATTAGCTTCTTGGTAAGCTCAATTATAAGCATATCCTTCTCCTTGATTTTTATTAGTGCAAGCTCTCTAGCTTTTGAAATATCACTAGCATCACTAGTAATCTTGTGCAGTTTCTCTTAGAGTTGAACTTTTTTAGCTTCATTAAGCTGAGAAACGTTGGTTAAAAGTTGGGATATCTCAAGATCCCCTATATTTTGGAGGGTCCAAATAATGTTATTTCCCTCCATCTTCTCTTGAATATTTAGAAGGTTTGGTTTCTTATCCTTTGGAGCTAAGCTCCATATTGCAAGTGCTTGGGAATTAGGTCTATACCCAAATCCTCTAACCATGTCTCCAACCTGGGTCTCTGATGACAATTTCATATCAGGCTGTCTCCTTATTTTGTCAATAATTAATGCTAAAGATAAGTCCTAGCCTGCAATAAGTAGTATCCCACTGGCTTTTACCAGTTGTCTTGCTTGTTCAGGAGTAATCTCTTGTGATTCAGGATCATAATCTTGTAATGTTTGAAGAGCTTCTTAGGTGACTGGATCACCACCTTCTAATTGCAACTGCTTTTTAACCTATTGTTTATTCCATATTAAAAAGTCTTTGAATTCCTTTGTTTTGATGAGTTTGTCATCCTTGAGGAATTCCTCTTGATGAATCAATCTTTCATCAGTACATGATCTCAGAGGCAATTCCTCATCTTCCTCTATATCCTTTTGTAGCCTTTTTCCAGCCCTGATCTATTTTTTGAGAAAATGATCATAGGGTCTATCCCCTGTTATTAATGCTCCAATTCTATCTATTCTTTTTCTTTGGGAAGGTTCACCTATTTCCACTTTTTTCCTCTTAGGTGGAGGCTCATTTGTGACCTCCTTTTTAGGGACCTCTGTCAGGTCAATGATCTTCTCCTTTTCCACCATACACCGTAGGGGAACTGCTTGATACTCTGGATGAGAAACCGGTGAGGGACAATCCTGATCACTATCATCATCATACTCAGACTCAGAATGGTCCTTATGGCCCTTCTCAGGAACTACCAATTCTTCTTCTAATTGATTACATATAAGAGTATGATTTTCAATCATTGCCTCTAGCCTTTTCAAATATGGAAAATTGGGAAAGAAACCTCTAAATTTTAGTCCTTTTCTCTTCATTTGCCTTTCCAAGTCCAAAAGTTCATTGAAATTAATTTCTCTTTTGCTTATTTCTTTATCTTCCATGATATTTCTTATCAGGTCCTCCTCCATACATTCCTCATGTATTTTAGTGTAAGGGATAGTGGGTGTAAGCAATTTTCTTGCATTGATGATGAATCCCTCTATATCCACATGCCTATAGAAGGAAAAACTCATCTTGTAGTGATTCATCTAGGCATTTATTGGGTCCACAACCTTCTTCCCAATAGTGAAATTGTAGATTCTGAACTACCTGGGGGTAAATTTACCCTTCCTATGTGGAGCTAAGTGCTCATTGTCAACCAGAATCAGTTGTCTAATGAATTCAACTGCTGCTATCCTTGGGGACACATAAAATGGTAAAATATGTGGAGGTTGAGGGCAACCATAAACCCTCATTATTTTAAAGTTATTTTCAAAATAGAAATCATCCCAATTATGATCTCCTAGCCATTTTTGCAAATATTGACAAGGCCTCAATAGCTGGATAACCTCAAAAAGGCATCTGGTCTTCTCTACACCCAAAAATTTAAGAATTGGATATATTATCCAATTCTCAAAAGCACAGAAATCCTATTCCCTGGAAGTATTATTCCATATTTTGAGCCAAAAATCAATAGGGTTATCTTGGCCATGATGAAATCTCTGTGGTTACAAGTTATGACAATTCTTGGAAAATTATGATATAGGATCAAATACATAAGTATTGAATAGTGTAAAAACCTATGGTGATCCTTCTTGCTTTGGATACCAACAAAGCCCTGATGCATTTGATCAATGATGTATTGAATGTAGTCATAGTTGGAAATGGTATGGAAATTCTGCATATCCAATACCATCATTAAAATGTCTGAGGTAATTCTGTCAGCTCCAACATCTTTTCCCAGCACTCTACATAGTGCATAAGCTATGTATTTGACATAGAAATTCATGTCCTTATAAAAATATGGGGTTGTACCGGCCATTGGATGTATGTATGATTTCATCTTCTTAGGGAAATGGAAATCCTTGATATCCTTGGCCACAATGCCCGCTTCCCTAACATATCTATTTTCCAATCTCTGAAGGTTTATCTCAGTAGTCATGGGGTAGTAGACATTAAAATCTTTCATAAATGTATTGCGATCTAGGGAAAGTAGGGGTTTTCCATCATCCCTTTTAATAATTTTGGACAAGGGATCATACCTATTAGCCAAATCTAGTATGTAATCAAAATCAATAAACACATCTGGGACAATCAACCTAGCTAACCCACAAGTCCAAGGGTTTGAGATAGGCATGGTTCATCACTATTTTAAAAAAATTAATTGAACAATGAATACCCTGAAGACACAGGCGTCCTTGCATCTCTAATATATGCCATGTTATCTATTAAGGTGTTAGCACTTACCTTTCTATTCTGGTTTGATCCTGGCAATAAATTAAGAAATTCATCTAAATAATTTCTCTTCCCCTTTGAATCATCCTTGACATCATCATTTTTTCCACTGGTAGAAGCCATGCTCTGCGCTCGACTCATTTTGCCTTGTCTTGTTATCAACTTTTGGTACCAATATTGAAACAAATCTATCAGCAAACCCTTGCTATTAATCTATAAACCCTTTGCAACTCTGAATTCAACCACCAAACACACTACAACTTTCTCTCTCTGTCAAATTCTGAACTACTGAATCACCTTTTTAAATTCTCTATTTCTGGAAATTTTACTTACTCAGAAAGTACTTAAAACTTCGAAAACTCTTTGCTTTTGAGAAAATGAAAACACGGTAAAATGAAACGATAACAAGGAAGCATACTTATAATAAATAATTCAATGCATACATCTCATCAAACTAGTAAACTAGCATTCAATCACTTCCAAAATTAGTTTCACATACTATGCCATCAATTTCTGGTTCTAGCCGTGGCATTCAAACTATTAGACAATCAATTTCTGATGAGTGATTTCATATAAAAACCTTATAAAATTCAAAGTATAATCAAAATAAAATCTGATTGGCCACATTTACTTAGACTACAGCTACATTTCCATCTATTATAATCTTTAAAATCTAATTGGTTAACAACTGTCCATGGTGGCGCCGCTAAAAAGTCATTTTTTAACTCTGATCAACTTCCAGCGACTTGACGAGTGAGTAGTCTCGTTGTCATATGATAATCTAGATAACTATAGTTCCCTTAGGAGATGGTGACAACATTGTTTTCAAACTGATTTCTAACCTCTAGTTTATTAAGAGAGTTGGGAAAAATGTAATCTCCAGGTCGCTTGATAATTTCTGAACTATGGTTTCAATCATGAGACTTCTTGACTACCGCTAGATGCAATCTTTGATCAACGGTTGTCGCTAAGTCTCTTGTTATTTTTCTTAACTCACTTTTAATCATGAGACTTAGTGACAACACTTAAACTGTTAACTTATAAACTTAACCCATAACCATGAGTTATATCAAGAGACAATGTGACTGCATAGTCTCAAAGTTGCTTTAAGGAATCTTTAACTCTGATTAAATCTTGAGACAACGCAACTACCGTCAGATCCTGTCTTAGAATCAACAGTGGTCATGAACTCTCCTTATTGTTTTAGCATATTCCAACTAATCAAGAGACTATGCGACAAAGCCTTTTCACCAAGTCTCGTGATAATAAAGAATATTCACTTTCTCTTACGAGACCCAGCGACTAAGAAATAAGGCACATGCAAATAAATTTAACTTAAGTGCCAAAAAGGTAACAAGAAAATAGGACCATATTCAAAAAATTAGGGCTTCTTCACATTTTTGCCTAGGAAATACAAGGGTTTAAGGATTTTTGACATTCTTAATATGATTTTGAGGCAATAAGACCTATTAATAGCAGGATATCATCATTTTTAAACATGATCTTAACTTTCAGGATACAGGGGATGACCGAAAATTATAAAATTTTTTAGGGAAAACATTAAATAGGAAATACCACCAATAGTGGTTCTATCTATGGATTGACTAAACAAAGTTTATGGCAAAAGATCTCAGAATCTCTGGTTGCAAACCACTACAAAAATTGAGAGGAACGCCAACTAACTCATTACAGAAGGGAAACACACAACTGAAGGAAAGTATTCACAATATGATACATACTTATCTGTGCATGAACCCTGTCTTCTTTAATTGAAAAAGCGCTTGAGAAATTGTCCATGCACAGGTAACTCAAAATCTTCTCCACTCATATTTTTCAACAAATAAGAATCCTTTCCATAGCTTTGTGAAATAACAAAAGGTCCAAGCCATAAAGACTCAAATTTTTTGTGCTTTCCCTTATCCTCTGCTCTTGCATTCCACTGAAGAACTAGGTCACCTGGTTGGAATTTTATTTCAGTAGCCCTACTGTCAAAAAGGTATTTCATCTTCTGTTGTAACTTAATATTTTCTTTCTAGCTATTTCTTCTTGCCTTTTTCAACTCTACCAACTGGATCATTCTATTTTGTATAGTGTTAGAAACATCTAACTGTTCTTCTTGTATAAACTGATATACTGGTAACAAATTATTGATAGGGATTCTTGACTGTAAACCATATACCAGCTCAAATGGAGACTTGCCTGTTGCTCTCTTAACTATTATTCTGTCAGCCCAAAGTGCTAGCTTTAATTTAGGATGCCATGCCCTTTTATTCTTTTCAAGAGTTCTTTTCAATATTTTCAAAACATTTTTATTACTAGACTTAGCTTGTCCATTTGCCTGTGGATGATATGGAGATGAATATGATATTGTAATCCCATATTTATCATAGAAATCTGTCATTTCTTTTGATCTAAAACTCATGGCATTATCCATTACTAAGTTAGAATGTACATCAAATCTCGTCATAATATTTTCCATTAAAAATTCAATGACTACTTTGCTTGTTTCCCTTTTTGTAGGAATGGCCTCAATTCATTTGGTAAAATAATCTGTGGCTACCAGTATCAAACTATGTCCCCCACTAGATTTCTCTTGAAATTCACCAATGAAATCAATTCCCCACATAGTAAAAGAGGCTTCAGTACTCACTGGGTTTAACAACAGAGCTCCTAAAAATTTAAGCTTATTTGAGAACCTTTGACAAGACTCACACTTTCTGACATATTGATAGGTATCTTTGAATAAACTAGGCCAATAGTACCTAGCCGTCAAAATCTTATGGGTAGTAGTCTTGGTAGAAAAATGACCTCCACATTCTCCTGCATCCATTTCACTTAAAACCTTTTCAGCTTGGTATTTATCTAGACATAACAACAATACACCATTCTTATCCTTCCAGTACAAGTCTCCTTGAATCAAAGTATATTTTTGGGTTTGCAACTTCAGATTTCTTTTTTTATTTTCTGTCATATGATCAAGACACTTGGCATTTTTCAGGAAAACCACAATATTAGTATAAAATGGATGTCTTTCTATACTTGTAACAGTTTGATCATGTGTCTTTGTATGATTTACTTGTACTAAATCCAAGTTTTCTTCTGTCATGATTTTTTCCAAACCTTGGCCTCTTATTAAATTTGTAATATGGATTTTAAGATTGAATTCTTGTATTCTATTTATCCATTTACATCTCTTACCAATAACTTTTGACTGTGAAGTATATCTTTCACTACTGAGTGAGGAACATATGCTTGTACCTGGGCATAGACCAAATATGGCCTAAAAGACTTTATAGCTTTTACCAAAGCATAAGCTTGCTTCTCCATCATCTCATAATTAAGTTCTACAACTTTTAGGGATTTACTATAAAAAGCTATTGGATGTTCAAATCCTTGTTCATCTTTTTGTAGTAAAACAACAACAATTGTATGATAGGATGCAAATGAAAATAGACAAAAGGTCTTGCTATAATCTGGAGATTTTAGAACTAGAGCCTCCTATATTTCTTTCTTTATTTTCTCAAATGCCTATTGGGCTTCTTCATTCCAAATAAATTTTTCATCTTTCTTTAGCAACTTTACAATAGGTTTGACAATCTCTACAAAATTTTCTATAAACCTTCTGACAAAATTGATCTTTCCTAAGAAAGATTGTACTCCTTTCAAGTTCTTTGGAGCAATAACTCTCTAAATTGCTTCCACTCTTTCAAGGTCTATTCTTACCCCCTCCTTAAACACCATGTGTCCAAGAAACTTTCCCTCTTGTACTACAAAATGACATTTCTTGGGATTCAGTGAAACACCATATTCTAAAGCTTTATTGAAAATTTTACCTAGGTGCTCACAGTGATCCTCATCTCTCTTAGAATATGCAGTTAAATCATCTTGATAAATGACCATAAATAAATCAATGAATTCCTTAAATCTAAAGAGAAAGAAATTAATCCTATGGTGGAAGCTCTGAATACTCCCAATATGGAGGACTTCAGGGGAAGGAAAGAAAATAAAGAAGAGAGTTGGGAAGGGAAGGAAAACCTACAATCTCAGATGGAGAAGGTAAATTAGGAAGAAGAGAACACTCTGACTAATCATAAAAAAAAGGATTCTGATCCAAAGGGGAAGATCTCTCCTCAAAAAATAAAGGGTATGGATAAATGTGCAGAGGAGGATAAGGAAAATTCTTGGTCTATAGTGGGAAACTGTAAGAAAGGCTCAGGAAAGAAAGAACATATATCACCATTAGGAAACATCTATGGAAAATTATCTGGAAATAAATCAGAGCACATTATAGAGGGCCATTCAAATTCTAAATTGTATAAGAAAGGAGAGGCTCAAAAACCAGGAGTTTTGACCAGAGGATAGCAGAAAGATGATATTGGAACCCCTAAACAAGATAGAGGAAGAAAATCAGAAAAATCATAGAGAGAAGAAAAAGCAAAACAAAACATTGCTGATGGAAAATAGCTTACTATCCATCAGGTGTGTTCTCCAAATCAATTATGAAGATTATTTCTTGGAACATTAGAGGACTAAATGGTCCTCATAAACAAGATGTAGTTAGAAATCTAGTTAGAGATTCTTAATTAGACATGCTTTTGATTCAAGAAACTAAGATGATGAAAGATAAAGTTGAAAGACTCAAGTTGATGATAAATGGTATATGTATTGGTAGAAGCTTGGAAGGGGCTTTGGGGGGCCTTGTAATCTTTTGGAATCAGTCTAGTTTAGCTTGCCATATTCTTAAAGAAGAAAAAATTTCCTTGCAGTGAAGGTTCAAAGTATTAAGGATAATCCTAAGGTGGAAGCTCTGAATACTCCCAATATGGAGGACTTGAGGGGACAAAAATAAAATAAAGAAGAGAGTCAGGAAGGGAAGGAAAACCTACAATCTCAGATGGAGAAGGTAAATCAGGAAGAAGAGAACACTCTGACTAATCCTAAAAAAAAGGATTCTGATCCAAAGGGGAAGATCTCTCCTCAGGAAATAAAGGGTATGGATAAATGTGTAGAGGAGGATAAGGAAAATTCTTGGTCTATAGTGGGAAACTATAAGAAAGGTTCACGAAAGAAAGAACATATATCACCATTAGGAAACATCTATGGAAAATTATCTGGAAAGAAATCAGAGCACATTATAATGGGGAATTCAAATTCTAAATTGTCTAAGAAAGGCGAGGCTCAAAAACCAGGAGTTTTGACCAGAGGATAGCAGAAAGATGATATTGGAACCCCTAAACAAGATAGAGGAAGAAAATTAGAAAAATCACAGAGAGAAGAAGAAGCAAAATAGAATATTTTTGATGGAAAACAACTTACTATCCATCAGGTGTGTTCTCCAAATCAATTATGAAGATTATTTCTTGGAACATTAGAGGACTAAATGGTCCTCATAAACAAGATGTAGTTAGAAATATAGTTAGAGATTCTAAATTAGACATGCTTTTGATTCAACTAAGATGATGAAAGATAAAGTTGAAAGACTCAAGTTGATTGGTAGCATCTTGGAAGGGGCTTCAGGGGGCCTTGAAATCTTCTGGAATCAATCTAGTTTAGCTTTCCATATTCTTAAAGAAGAAAAAAATTTCCTTGTAGTGAAGGTTCAAAGTATTAAGGATAAATTTGATTGGATCTTGATTAATGTCTATGCTCCTAACATGAAAAAAGGTAGAATTAACCTATGAAAGAAATTACATTATTTCAAGCAAGTTTGTAATAAACCTAACTTCCTAATAATGAGAGACTTCAATACTCCTTTGAAGCAGGAAGATAAGTTTGGAGGTTGCCTATCCCAGGTTGAAAGCAGGGAGGACCTGATGGACTTCATTACTATGGAAGGTTTTATGGATGTTGATCTGGAAGGATTAAATTACACTTGGTCCAATCATAGAGTGGGAGAAGATCTTATTCAAGTTAAGCTTGACAGAGTGCTGATTAACCCAGAGTGGTATACAAAGATTTTCCTGCTCTCTCTCTTCTCTCTCTAGGATTGGCTTAGATCATTTTCCTATCTCTTTCTCAATGTCATCTTTTTCTGGAAAAGTAAATGATCCTTTTAGATTTAAAAAAATGTGGTTGGACCACCTGGATTTGGAGAATAAGATCAGAGAATGGTGGAATATAGAGGTGGACGGTACAATGATGTTTAAAGTAGTCAAGAAACTGGCTAATGTCAAGAATAATGTCAAAACCTGGAATAAGAATGTTTATGGGGACATCTTTCAAGCTAAAAGAAAAACTCAAATGGAATTGAAATAAATTTAGGATGTTATTCAAAAAAAGGGTTTAACTGATAATCTGAGATCCCAAGAAAATTAGGTTCGTGCAGACTACCACAACATTATAGCTAAAGAGGAGACTTTATGGAGGTAGAGATCCAGATCTCTCTAGCTCAAAGCCGGAGACAAGAATACAAGATTCTTCCACCTTATAGCTCTTAAACACAAAGCTTCTAACAAAATCAACTCTTTATCGGCCCCTAGAGGAGTTATCACAAAGGAAGAAGAAATCAGGAAGGAAATGATGGAGTATTTTTCTACCCTCCTTTCTAAGGACCAAAATCTTGGAGTGGTGGATCAAAGAAAATTTCTTGATAGCATTCCAGGCATTCTGGATTGCCAGGGAAACTCTTTTCTCAAAGCCATACCATTGGATGCTAAAATCAAGAAGGTTATGCTCTCTTTTGAAGGAGAAAAATCCCCTAGGCCAGACAGTTTCCAAATGTTCTTCTTCCAGCACTTCTGGAAAATTACTGGTAAAAATGTGTGTTCATTGGTCAAAGAGTTCTTTGGTTCTAAATCTATTCTTAAAGAGCTAAACTCTACCTTTATAGCTCTTATTCTGAATAAACTGGGAGCTGACACTATGGATGGTTTCAGACCTATAAGCCTATGTAATTCTTTATATAAAATTATATCTAAGGTCCTTACTTCAAGAATTTTGTGCATTCTCCCTAATCTGATCTCTCCCCAGCAGAATGGTTTTGTGTCGGGAAGACAACTTTTGGACTCTATTATGGTGGTTCATGAGAACATTCATTCTCTTAATGCATCAAAAAAACAAGGTTTTATGATGAAATTGGACCTATCAAAATCCTACAATAGAGTGGATTGGGAGTTCCTCCATTGTGTTTTGAGATCCTTTGGCTTTGGTGAAGTTGTGATCAAACTCATAATTCAGTTGTTGACTACTATCTCTTCCTTAGTTCTTGTTAATGTGGGATCCTCTCACTTCTTCCATCCTACCAGAGGTCTAAGGCAAGGAGATCCCATTTCCCCTATTTTTTTTACCATCATGGCTGAAAGTTTTGGCAGATATATTTATAGCTTAGTGATGAAAGGCCATATTTCAGGGTTGCAACCTTCTTCTGCTTTGCTGAGATGCTCTCATGAGCAATTTGTTGATGATACAATAAGGATGGGAGAAACTTCAGTTAAAGAAGCTAGAAACATGAAAATGGCACTGGATATCTACACTAGGGCTTCTAGTCAATTAATCAACTGGGAGAAAATCTCTCTCTTCTTCTATAACACACTTGAAGCTAGACAAAGGAAGATCTCCTCCATCCTTGCTTGTCAAATAGGGAACCTCCCATCTCCTTATTTGGGCCTTCCTCTTTGTCTTAAACTAGATGACTCCTTCTGGAATAAAATTATTGATAGATTTCATAAAAAACTAGTAGGTTGGAAAGGAGCTACCCTTAGTCTTGCAGGGAAAGTTCAACTTCTCAAATATTCCTTACAAAACCTTCCAGTTTATGCACTGAGTCTCTTCAGGATCCCTCAAAAGTTTGCTGAGATGATTGAAAAAATACAAAGGCACTTCTTATGGTTGGGAGTCAAGGAAAAAAAGAAATTCAGTCTCATTGCTTGGGAGGCGGTCTGTAAACCCAATAAGTGGGGAGGGTTGGGAATAAGAAGCATCAAAAACACTAACAAGGCTCTCCTAGAAAAATAGTGCTGGAGAATATTTGAAGAAGAAAAGGAGTGGAATTCTATAATTAAGAGAAAATACCATCTTCAATCTCTTGAGGAAATGCTATATAATCCTCAGGAAGTCACAGGCTCCTTTATCTGGAATAGTATCTGCAAAGGAAAAGAGTTGATTAGAAAGGGTGTGAGGTGGAAACTAGGAAATAACAGGAAGATTAATTTCTAGAATGATAAATGGCTAGAAGGTAAATCTCTTAGTGAGAACCAGGAATGGAGGTCTACAATTTTGGACTACATAAATATTGTGGGGAAAAGGGTGTCTGATTATTGGATTAACGAGAAATCGGTGGACCTTAGATCCTTTGATGGTGATCTGTCTCTTATCAATGCTCAACTTAATACTTGGTTTCCGATCAACTCTTTGGATTCTTTGATCTGGGGCCCATAATCTAATGGGAAATTCTCTATTGCCTCGGCCTCTTCCCTTCTTCTCCCCTATGATTCTTAGCCTCTATGTTCTCAAGTTTGGAATCCTAACCTTATTCCTAAAATTAACATGTTTTTCTGGCTTCTGGTTCAGGACAAAATCCTCATGATGGAAAATATCTGTAAAAGAGGTTTTATAATGCCAAATAGATGCTATCTATGTATCTTTGAAGCTGAAAATAGTAATCATCTGATAATCCATTGCCCCTACTCCAGTAGATTTTGGGATTTAGTGTTTAAATTCTTCAATGTGGATTGGGTTAAACCCAAGAGTGTCCATGAGTTGGTTAACCAATGAATCTGTCCCTTAAAGGGAAAAGCTTATAAGGAGATATGGAAATTACTCCTTCCTCACTTCACTTGGAGGATCTAGAAGGAGAGGAATAACAGGGTCTTCAGAGAGAAAATCTCTTCCCATATTATAGTGGCTAACCAAATATGCAGAAGTCTGGTGGAGAACTTCAATGCCTCTTCTTACATAAGTTCCAACTTTTTGAACATTCAAGAAATATTAGATTCCAAAAGTGGGAACTCCAAAAGTAAAGAGATTAAGAATAAGGCTCTGAGAGAAAACACTAGATGGTCAGCTCTACCAAATGGTTGGGCTAAAGGCAACTTTGATGGAGCAGCTAAGGGGAACCCGGGAAGAGCAGGTGGGGGAGGATGCATAAGAGATTGGGCTAGAAATTGTCTGGGAGCAATAGCGGTCCCTTATGGAACTCAAAAAAATCATGTTGCAGAAGCTATGGCATCTCTTCATGTTGTTACTTTGGCAAAGGAGAAGGGAATTTTGAAATTCTAGCTAGAGGGATAATCCCAAAATATAATCAACTGCATAAAAGGTAAAACTAAGGCCTCCTAGACTATAGTTCACATTATTGATAAAATTAAGTCAATTATGCTTCTTTTCCAAGAAATCTTTATATCCCACGTGTTTCGGGAAGGAAATAAGGTTGCAGACAAATTTGCTAACGTGGGAGTTTATAGAGAGGAAATGATATCTTGGAATGGGGAAGCGGACCTAAATTTAGAGATCTTGAATCTTATCAAGTATGATAAGATAAATCATAATGAAGGGTCACTTCAAATTAGAATTTATTATGATAATGACAGTTAAATTAAAATGTGCTGTTAGTTATCAGTCGAGGGTTGAGGGTATGATTGATTTTGTTTTTGTTAATCTCTAAGTTATGTGATGATTAGTGCCCAACACTTAGTCATCTCATTAGGTATTTTTAGTTGGCCATCACTGTGGCCGAGCTAAAACTATGTAAGGCCGAGCAACATTGTCAAGCATTTTTCATTTTTCCTAGTTACATTGCCGAGCCGAGTTACATTGCCGAGCTGAGTAGAGACAGAGATGTTAAGTGCCGAGCAATAGACAGTCAAGTGCCAAGCAGAACAGTTTTTTGTATACTTGTTAGGAATGATACAAACTTCAAGGATAAGTGATCCGACTGACTTGCATAAGCTTTTTGGGCCGACTAATGTATGCATTTAATATTCTCATACGGAGATAGTTATGCATTTAATTGTTTTATCCTATGCATGACTCATTGTAAGCATTAATTGTAATACCATCACGGTATGGGTATTGGATCTTGATTGTTGATCTAGATCTCACGGGTAGATCTGTATAGATATATTAGATTACTTCAAAACCCTAATAGGTATGTGCGAGAGGCAGAAGAGTAATTGTTGAAGTGACTACATTTTGAAGTGAAATGCACAGAGGGTTATTTTGTTCAGAAGTAGAGATCAAGCAAAGCATAACACAGTGAACAATAGAGTAAAGATATATTAGATTATAAGATTAGAAGAGATACTGAAAAGAGGAGATCTGTCATCAGCATCAGAGTGTATATCAAAGGATCAATACTTGAGACTTTTTAATCATTGTATCAAGTGAAAATCTCTTAATAGAGTGGTTTTAGCAGGCCTTTATTTATCTTTTAATAGAGTGCTTACTTCATTGTAAGTTTAAATCCTTTAACAAGGTAGATTGTAATGATCTAAATATTTTAACAGAGCAGACCACTAACAGGGTAGATTACATTTTGTAATCAAACATTGTAACCTTAACATGTACACTTTATTACTGCAGTAGTGGATACTTTTGTGGGTGTCATCCCCACCCCAGTTTTACCTATTTGGGTTTTTGGGTTGCCAAGTTATTGTGTTATGTGTTATTTATTTCATGTTGTGGGTGCTATCTGAGATTACATTAGATTCATTTATGTATGAATGTGGATTAGTTTGTTTTAAGTGTTTAATTTTGGAAGATCTGATTCACCCCACCTCGCAGTATATTACTTTCCCATTATTGTATTTCCAACAATTGGTATCAAAGAAGAGTTCTCTAAAAGGTTATAATCATCTTGAGAATACAGATCTTGAAATGGAGATCTACAAGATGGGTAAATTCATTGAGAATCAAAAGATTGATGTTTAGCTAGCACTACAACAGCTTGAGTTTGCAAGACAAGAAGTAGAGAAGTCCTTGGCTGCAAGGAAAGATCTGGCCAAATAGATGAATGACATTTATTATTAGGAAGAGGACACCACAAATCTATTTTAGAATGGAGATTCTACTAAGATCGATGCAATAATAGCAGATCTACTGGAAAAGAACAGTGCACTATGTGAAGAAGTCAAAAATATGAAAAAGGAACAAGAAGCTCAATCAATAAGAATGTGTGAAGTTGTTGAACAGAAAAAGATGAAGATGACAAGGCTATGGCAGAAGAAGACAAGAGAATGCTGACTACTAGACTTGATGAAAGAACACATGATGTGGAAACCATGACAGTCAATCAAGTGGACATGGAAAATCAACTACTACTTGTGAATCAAGAGATTAGCAGGAAAGACTTGGAGATTGTTAATCTTAGATCTGAGAACAATCAATTGAAAGATGAATTGAGATCTGAGAAAGAAATCAATAATAGAGTGAATGATCCAAGTGCAGCTATGAGCTACTTTGAAAAACTAGTGGAAGCATCAAGAAGACCTAAAGATTCTTTTGGATTAGGTCACAATGAACAACATACAACCACTAAAGATGGAGAATCATCTAAGACAGGTGAAAGAAACAATGCAAAGCCAAGAAACAAGAAACCTATTTGTCACCACTATGGAAAACCAGGTCATACATCAAACATATGCCGAAGCAAGAATGGTAAGTCCAATCCTAAAACTAACTTTAATCGTTATTTCTTTAACTGTAATAAGTTTGGACATCAAGAACATGAATGTAAGGTAAAGGCAAGCAAAAAACCTAGACTCAATGGTAATTTCTATAACTATCACAAATATGGTCATAGAGCACAAGATTGTAGATCTAAAGGTAAAAAGAAATGGACATCAAAGGTACAAGAGAAATCACCAAGAAAAGGCAATACTCACAATTGGGATTACAATACATGGCATAGTTTTCATTACTGTGGTGAGTACGAACATGATCTAGAAAATTGCATAAGGACACATTTCAGAGGTAAGTCCAAAAGTTGGATGAATGGAAGCTTAGTTTGTCACAGTTGTCTGAAAATTGGTCATACAAGGAAAGATTGAAAGACTAGAGTACCAGCTCCTACTATTGATAAAATTAGGGAACAAATGAACAAGACATGGGTTAAGAAGTCTGAACCATGCAGTAGTGAAGCTAATGAAGCCGAGGTCACCCAATCCAATGGATTAGGTAATCACATCATCTCCAACTAAGAGAAAGAGGTGTGTAAGGAACTGTATTTTAAAATTCTTATCTTACATCAGTTCCTAACATAAAATGTACAAAAGTCCATATTTACATTTGTTAAGATGCACCAGGACATATTTGAAGACAAAATGCCAAGATGAGAAAATTACACTATAGGTGCCGAGCATCTACCATGGACACTAAAGCTGAGTTCTTTAGTGAGTGCCGAGTTTTGTTGGCTGAGTAAAATTCTATGAAGGCCAAGTGTAGTGAGCTGAGTGGGATGCAAGTTGTTTTAAGGCTGAGGATAGTTGGCTTGCATTAACTGTTAGGATTGCTAAACTGCAATCTTCCCAAGAACACCTGCATGCTAAGCTATTACATAAAATGAAGCAAAAGACAGAAGATAGAAGGAGAAGCTATGGCAGCCGATAGGCCAGAGACTGCAAATGCATGTTGACAGAAATTATGTTCTATATTCAACAATGAAATGATTTACAATCTCGATAATGAATTACAAATCGGTGATTCCTTATAAAGGATACCGAAACCCTAAAAGGGAAACAACTAGGAAAAGGAAACTTTCCTAAGTCTAACAAAATAGAAACTGCCTAAGTGAAACTTAAGCACTAAAGAGCAATTACTAAATTACTCTAACACCCCCCCTTAAGTGTAACTTAGGGAGAAGCAAAACTGCTAAACTACTGCAGAAAGCAGAAAAGAAGTGTCCCGGCAACTAGGCCTGATCAGGTACCCAAAACATAAAGCAAACTAGATGAAGGAAACAGAGCCTTCAATCTAGGGAAAAGATGTCCCAGAGAAAGGAACAAGAATGGAGCAAGAAGCAACTCCGAAGCATGTCTGAAAACTCTGTCAGAAGATACTGCTGGAACCCCCACTGAAGTGCATGATCAGGTAGAGAAGACAAGTGTCTGAAGAGATTATCAATCGAACCAAGAAGCAATAGAACCAATAGGTGAACCCCCCCATAATGCTGAACTGGGAGAGGTGACAGGAACACTGAAATGCAGTACCAGAAACAGGTGCAGAAGAAGAACCAGGAACACCAATAGTGCAACACAAGTACACACACAGGATAAAGGGCGGTGTCATAGACACAGACTACATGGGCTAATGTCGTGGAAGGTACACTCACTTAACAAAGGTGGATGCGCCTAAAGCGGCATAAACATCATAACACCCCCCATGGCACTTTATAACATAGTGCGAGTACATCAACTGAACCAGGTGTACAAGATCCAAAAAAGTAGAAGAAGGCACTTTATCTCAGTGCGTTTACAGAACAATGATGCAATAGAAAGAGCATGCAAGCTCAGAAGTCAGAAAGAAGAGTGAACTATGAAACCAGAAGAAGAGATCCCCGGACCTGTAGAACCAAGCACACCACCAGAGTGCATAAACTGCAAAACTCAGAGGAGTGAAAACCTAAAGTAGAATCTGGAAGAAATACCTCTGCCACTGAATAGCACACTAAATTAGCTTTCCGATGATATCTTGTTTGCCGAAAAAGGAGTCCGGATGAGCCAGATATGACTCCTGGAAGGCAAAGAAAGACATCGGACTTCAACAACAAAAAATGCTGTCGAAACGGTGGAACAAAAAACCCTAACCTCCACCATCGGAAAGTGCTCAGATTGAGCTTTATGATGATATATGGAAGTCAGAAAAATACCCCTGTATGCTCCCTGTAGAGAAAAAACAGACAGGTACCCCCAAAATGCCCTAAAAGGCTTACAAATGGCCCCCAGGGGTTAAAAAATTTGGGCCCCCGGGCGCATGGAGAGCGCCGGGGGCTAAAACAAGGTGCCTGGTCATCAATATGACCGCGTGGCTAGCGGTAAGGCCTATGGGGGCTGCAAAAATTCCCGCCACCGGTGGAGCGGTGGCTGGGCGGGAGTCTGGTTGTGCGGACGGTAAACACCGCCGGGAGCAGCAGGCAGCAATGACGGGGCGGGGTTTCCGCTGAGCGGCGGGGCCGCGCTGATGAAAGCGGCGCAGGCCGCGGTGTGTAGAGTGGTGCGGGCCGCCTGAACAGTGCGGGCGGCGAGGCCGCAAGGCGGCGGGGGCTGCTGAAAAAGAAGCGGCGGAGCCTGTGCACGGGCGGCCGGAGGTCCAAGGGTGGCCGTTGGGCGGGGAGGCGGCGGGGATGAGCGGTGCAGGAGGGTGGCGCAGGCGCCCCGAGCGGCGCGGGGGTGGTGCGGGCAATAAAACACTGACTGTGCTATTTTTTAAGTGCTTTTTAATATTTTTTGAATATTTTTCCCACTGCTGCCTTGTTTTTCGTGCCCGTACGACCCTAGTAGGGCTGAAAAAATTCTCCAGATGCCCCGGTGTCCAAAATGGACAAACCTTATATGGTTTCTAGGGTTTTTGGGTATTTTGGATGCAATGGCAGTGTCCGTTTGGGCCCAAAATGCCTCCAAAACCAGAGACCCCCCAGAACCAATAAACAAATGCCAGAAAATGCCTGGCGAACTGCAAACCCTCTGTGCTTCACAAAAAAATTGAACAGCCGACAGCAAGATGGCTCTGATACCATGTTAGGATTGCTAAACTGCAATCTTCCCAAGAACACCTGCATGCTAATCTCTTACATAAACAGAAGCAAAAGACAGAAGATAGAAGGAGAAGCTATGGCGGCCGATAGGCCAGAGACTGCAAATGCATGTTGATAGAAATTATGTTCTATATTCAATAATGAAATGATTTACAATCTCGATAATGAATTACAAATCGGTGATTCCTTATAAAGGATACCGAAACCCTAAAAGGGAAACAACTAGGAAAAGGAAACTTTCCTAAGTCTAACAAAATAGAAACTGCCTAAGTGAAACTTAAGCACTAAAGAGAAATTACTAAATTACTCTAACATTAAATTAATGGGAAAAACATTTAATGCTCACCTACCTTGACCTTTCATAGCTTAAAAAGGATGAATAGTCAACACTTCATTTTTACCTTGCAATTTTACTATTTACGGAGTGATTGAAGTAATTTACAAAATTAATCTTAACGGAGCTGGGAACGAAGATTTCATCAATGTGCCATTGGAAATCTTAAAGTGAATAGTGAACAGAGAACAGTGCAAAGCATCACTTGCTGAGGTATTCTATTTTCCATCTCTCAAACCCTAAATTTTAGAATTATGGCTGCAAGTTCTTCTACACTAGCCAAGAGTATGGAGGTAGAACAAGAACAAATTCAGTTGATTCAGAGTGATGAATGTGAACCTCTCAACTTTCGATCCGTCCCTGAAAGTGTGATATAGAGTGATTTAATGGGAGCCCTCTCATCCATTCCTCCCGAGGTACTTATGGTTCATGATGTTCGATCATGTTATATGGTTAAGATTGGAGAAGTAAGTGATAATGAATTAAGGAAATCCTACAACAAACTGTGTGAAAATGGAGTTCTAAAGGCAGAATTCAAACACTTAGCCAAAAAAGGGTTAACTCATGACCTAGATTTTCCCCAAGGTTTCAAAGATGAATGGATCAAGGTTATCCTTTGCCGAGTTCATGAAATAAGCATGTGGCTAGACAATGGACCAGTCAAGATCACCAAAAGTATGATTCATCAAGTGAATGCATATCCTATAGTGAATGGAAAGCGAACCATGAGGGCTAACAACAAAGAGGAAATTACATTAAACACTGGAGCAATATGGGATAACAAAGGTATGACTGTCTCTACAATTACTGACCTAGAAATTGATTTTGGAGTAAGGGTAATTGCACACAAGTTCTACCAGTCCATCAGATTGGATAGTGTTCCCTACACAATAGTTGATCAGGCATGGAAAATTGTGAAGAAGAATCACACATATGATCTTGCCAAGCTACAACAGACACAGTTAGCCGAGAACCTTGCATCAATTAGAAAGGCTAAGAGCTCATCATGTAAGTTTGGTTCTTTACTAGTTTGTATATTCTTCTACATTTAGGATATATTTCCTACACTAGGAAATATTGTTTGGAAAAATGATAGACCCATTACAGTTCAGATCAGTGAATGCATAGAGAAATTAGGGAGCAATTTCAATAGAATTATGGGTAGCTATTTTGTAGAATTCAAGAAGAGAATGAGATTAAGGACTAGGATTCCTAAGTCACTAGTGGAGAAGCACTATGAGGAAATATGTTTTCTAGTTGATATAGATAACACTTATATCAAGGCAGTGACTCCTAGAGTAACATGTTTAGAGCCATTTCCATATGAGAATAATGTTGATGAAGCATCAACCACCATAATTTCACTCCTAGCCGAGGTAATTGACACCACAATAGAGAGATTCGGGAACTTTGATGAAGCTAAGGCTAAGATCTGTAGAAGTTTGAAAGAAGGAACTATGGAGAGAAAAAGAAAGAAGATAGTGAAAAATCTAAAGAAAATGGTTGGCTTGGGTAGTGATGAAGAACCTAAGGATGCACCTCTAGATCTGACCACTGGATAAGGTGAGGATATTTCTATTGAGGAGGAAGTCAGTGTATCAGAAGAAGTTACAAAGAAAGCTAAGGGCAAGAAGCCATCAATTGTCACAGTAACCAAGCCTAGCCGAGCAAAACCCAAGGTTACACCTCCTGCAGCTAATTATCTAAGGACAAGAGAATCTACTGTCACTTCCCCAGTAGAAGTGTAAACAAAAGTATATGGTAAGAGAAAAGTTGCAGAGAGCAGTTCTGGTAAGGAAGCAAAGGTTGCTCCTAAGGCTGAGCCGACTGCGCCAACAAAGAGACCAAGAAGGAAATTAAATTTGAGACCAAATAGTGATGAGGAGTTGACAGAAACTGATGAACCCACAAACATACCTAAAGCTCAATTCGAGAAACTAGCAAGCATTGATGAGGTATGTGATACTTTAAGGAATTCAACAGGGTTAGCAAAATTTAAGTTCATCAAATATGACAAGTTGAAAATAGCAGATAGGAACAAAGTTCAGGAAGCACTCTTAGACATGATGAGTACCTTCAAATTGACTCCTACAGAGATAGGAAATCATGTACCTGATGAACTATATGACTTTCCATCAAGAAAATGGGAATTTGCACTTGCCACTGAAAGACAGATCAGGGAAGGAACCCTAGCCAAAATAATACCTGACTTAACCTCAAAACAAAGAGTCAAATTTATTGAGGAGTATAGGAATAGGTTTGTGCCAAAACTCAGAGGATATGCTATTCTAAAGAATGACATAGAAGGTTTAGTACAACAGAGCACAAGGATGTGGAAAGAGATTTTTGGACTGATCATTCCAAAAGACAAGAAATCTGGTGAAGGGAAATTCGAGCCAAAGGCACAAGAAGTTGAAGAAAAGACTACCCCTAAACCACAGATACTTAAAGATCAAATTGCAGAAGAAAAAGAATTGACCAAGGATGCATTAGATGCAACAAACTATATTGATTTGACTGCAAAAAGTCCTATGGATTATATAGTTGATGATCCAAGAAATTAGAATGCCAAGGAACAATAGATGCCAAGTGGAAAAGACACTGATTCAACTATCAAGGCAATTGATACTGAAGAAGACAAGTCCACAGCATCTGATGATAAAATTGAAATTGTCAGTCCTTAGCAAAGTGAAGGGCAAAAACAAGCAAATGAACAAGAGGTAACTTCACAAGATCCACCTATTTTAGAAGTTGTGAAGACAGTTTTAGATAGTGGAGTAGTTACAATAGATGTTACTGATAAGCCTAAGGAAGAAGAGGCAGAACAAGTGTTGGTTGAGCTACCACATTCTGCATCATCCACTCCCACAGGTCCTAAAACTGGTGGTAAGCCAAATCCATAGACTATATTGACAGAATTGAAGGAGGCATTGGATACTAAAACTATCAAAGGGAAAGATATTATGCTGCCAAGCATAAGTTCTCCAGAAATGAAGAAGAAGATCTTGAAGAAGAAGTCACAAATTTTAGATGTAACACTAGATGAAGTCATTGTGATTCCACAATGGGATCCCAATGAGTTATCTTTTGAACAAAT
>MU225054.1:1576660-1590189 GCA_018584345.1 Thuja plicata
TGAACAAATTGGGACTCTTCAAGAGTTACTTAAGAGGAAGAAGAGACAGGAAGAATTGAAGATAGAACAAAATCAAAAGCAGGTGTTGCATGACATCAAAGACATATTTGCAAAGGCTTTTGACTTATAGGATGAAATTCCTCAAGCTCTAATCATAGATAAACTAGTTACCATTGTACAGAAAGTAACAGATGAGGACATAGACAGCAATGAGAATATTCTACAATGGTCCAGGAGAAGATTTGAGAGCAAAGTTATAGAGAAGATCTCAGAAGCGATAGCAACAAAACAGGTTGAACTTTCTATTCTTGTAGAAATTTTAGAGAAAGTTACAGCCAATGTTTATTCTTTGTATAAGAACTTATGTGATGTTGAATTTTTCACAAAGGATAATTTATAGCTTGTTGAGAAGCTACAGTTATATTTGAGATCAACCGGTGCTACTTTAGGTAAAGATACTACATATAGTTCTTTACATTTTAATAAGTTGATAAATGCACAAAGGAGGATAGCCGATCTTATGGATAAAGATGGTCACATAAGGGACAAGTTGATAACTATGTAGACAATCTTGTTGCCTCACTTGGAGGTAATACAGAAGGAACTCTCAAAAGCTAAAGAGTTATCACAGAGCAGTGCAAATCTATCAACTGTAGAGAGTTTAGTGAGTCTAGCTGCCAAGCTAGAAATAAAACTAGAAGTTATGAAGGTTGCAAAGGAAAAATGGGATACAACATTTGAATTCACCTTGCAGCTTCATAAACAATTTTTGGATAAGTACCACTTAACCCCACCAACAATCAGTGACAAAAACAAGGGGGAAGTTAGTACTACAGAAGGAGGAAGTTAGTAAGGAGTTATGAAAGGATACATCAGTACAACAAAGGTACACTTGTTATAATTTTTGAAGGCATTGTAAAATTTTTGTATAAGTATATTCCTAGGGGGAGTAATTAGCGTACTTAGGCAATATTTTGATGAAATGTACAGAAGTAATGATAAGTGTTTTTGCCACTAATATAAAAGGGGGAGATTGTTAATCTCTAAGTTCTGTTGATGATTAGTGCCCAACACTTAGTCAGCTCATTAGGCAATTTTAGTTGGCTATCAATGTGGCTGAGCTAAAACTATGCAAGGCTGAGCAACATTGCCAAGCAGTTTTTAGTTTGCCTAGTTACATTGCTGAGCCGAGTAGAGACAGAGATGTTAAGTGCCAAGCAACAGATAGTCAAGTGCCGAGTAGAACAGTTTTTTGTATACTTGTCAGGAATGATACAAACTTCAAGGATAAGTGATCCAACTGACTTGTATAAGCTTTTTGGGCTGACTAATGTATGCATTTAATATTCTCATATAGAGTTATTTATGCATTTAGTTATTTTATCCTATGCATGACTCATTGTAAGCATTAATTGTAATACCATCATGGTATGGGTATTGGATCTTTATCATTGATCTAGATCTCATTGGCAGATCTGTATAGATATATTAGATTTCTTTGAAACCCTAATAGGTATGTGCAAGAGGCAGAAGAGTAATTGTTGAAGTGATTGCATTTTGAAGTGAAATGCACAGAGGGTTATTTTGTTCAGAAGTAGAGATCAAGAAAAGCATAACACAGTGAACAACAGAGTAAATATATATCAGATTATAAGATCAGAAGAGATACTGAAAAGAGGAGATCTGTCATCAGTATCAGAGTGCATATCAAAGGATCAATACTTGAGACTTTTTAATCATTGTATCAGGTGAAAATCTCTTAATAGAGTGGTTTTAGCAGACCTTTATTTATCTCTTAATAGAGTGCTTACTTCATTGTAAGTTTAAATCCTTTAACAAGGTAGAATGTAATGATCTAAAGCTTTTAACAGAGCATACCTCTAACAGGGTAGATTACATTTTGTAATCAAACATTGTAACCTTAACAGGTAAACTTTATTACTATAGTAGTGGATACTTTTGTGGGTGTCATCCCCACCCCAGTTTTACCTATTTGGGTTTCTGGGTTACCAAGTTATTGTGTTATGTGTTATTTATTTCATGGTGTGGATGCTATCTGAGATTAAATTAGATTCATTTATGTATGAATGTGGATCAGTTTGTTTTAAGTGTTTAATTTTGGAAGATTTGATTCACCCCCCCCCTCTCAATATCTTGCTTTCCCATTATTGTATTTCCAACAGTCTTATCACACATATTGTGGGTAAAAAATGGTATTCTAAATCAAAGAAATCAAAAACTTAGTAGGTCTTCGCATAATCGAACTCTGTTAATTTAAAATTCTGCAACTCTGGGAGGAGGACTAAAGAGGGAGGAGCCTATGGATTGTTCGAAGTAGAAATTGAAGAAAAAGGTTTGGAAGATACTTAAGAAGGGAGGTTTCACTTAGTACATGGAGCGGTTGCACGGAGTGGACAAGGAAATCATGAAGAAATTTATGGAAGGATGGAGGAATGGGAAGGTTAATCTATGGGGGAAATCTTTCTAGCTTACTCTGAATATCATCTTTGAAATTACTGGGCTTTCAATTGAAGGAATGAAGTTCTATAGGGACGATAAAAGGATGGGATCTCAAGCATTTTAAATTTTCCCAAAGAATGAAGAAGAGGAAGCCTTTCTGACTAAAGGTATGGGAGATTATGTAGATATTAAAAAGATAAAAACCCATTGGGCTGATATTCTTAGAGTGATGATAGAATATTTCACTTTGGATGGTCGGTATTCAAAAATTTACAATCTAGATTTTGTTTTTGCAAATCACTTTAGGCATAAGAAGCTTGTGTCTTTCCCCTACTATCTTCTAATCTCGTTGAATAACAGTATTCTGGAACAAAAGAAAAAGGCTTCTAACCATGTGCTCCATGAAGGTTTTATTTTTTTAATCTCAGAGTATGTCAAAAATCAAATCCTGGATCCTATCCCTAAAAGGGTTAAAGGGAATCTCAGGAAGTTAAAGCTAGAAATGAAGAAGGAGAAACCTAAGAAGAGGATAAACATAAAGACTAAGGATAAGGTGAAAATTAGGGAAGAGAAGGAGGTGATCCCTAATCCATTGAAACCTGAAGAGAAAAAGATCCAGGAAGAGGATAATGAGATTGAGCCTGAGATTAATGAGAATGACTCTGGTAAACTTAAGGTTGACCGGGTTGAAGAGAAAGAGTTCTTAAACAATGTTGAGGATGAAAGAATGGTGGAGGGAAATCTCAGTCAGAATGAGGAAGTAGAGAATACGGAGATGGATGAAGAAAAAGAAAAAGAGGAGACTAAGGTTAAACCTAAGGAGAATCAGACCCTAAAGAATGATAATAGGAAGAAGAAAAATCATAAATTAAACTCTGAAATTAAAATGGTAGGGTTTGAGGCAGATGAGAGAATCCCTATGAGCAAGGAGGACCACGGGACAAGTCTAGAGAAGTTGATTAAGGTAAAAAATAACAACAAAGAGGATGAGCTAATTGCTAAGGTTAATACCCTTATTGAAGATAAGCTAAAGGAAATAAAAGCTCAAATCAGTCATAATGGCAACATGATCAGTATAATTCTCAAGCACAGTAATGAAGGGCTGAATGTTTTTGTCCAAAATCTCAAAGCCCTGTATGCTTATTTGGTGATGAGCCTACTGGAAAGAACAAAAATAACGATTGATGATGATGCTGAGAGCTTGAGCCCAAGTACTATAACCCATAGAAGCATAGAAAGGAAAGTCCCAGAGATCCCTAAAGAGATGAAAGAGCTGAAGGACTCCATTTTCTTAATGGAAAATATACAGAAAGAGGTTGAGGAAGCCTATGCAAAAATTCTTTAAGCCAGTCTCTCTGCTGGATGGGTTGTTGTTGTATTGCTGGTAGTTGTGCTTTTTTTTTTACAGTCTTTTGTTTTTTGGGTTTGGGTTGGTTGCTTTGGTCCTACTCTTTTATTCATAGCAGGAATTCCATGTTTGTAAGGGTTGTTCTTTCTTATCTTTAGCTCTCTTTTGTACAAGGTTTCAGGGTCCTTTTAAAACCAGATTTTACCTTAATAAAAAACATCCATGGCCCTTTGAAAAGTTTCTCCTACATTTATCAATCCAAATGGAATTTTTATATAAACATAGGATCCCCATGGAGTGGTAAATGTAGTTTTGTACTATTCTGATTCTTTAACTAAAACCTGGTTATATCCTGAGAAACCATCCATCATAGACAACAACTCACAACGGGTCACCTTGTGTAACATTGCTTCCATATTAGGCAAGGAATAATTATCTTTTAATGAAGCAATATTTAAATTCCTAAAATCCACACACAATATTATTTCACCATTCTTTTTCCTCACTGGCACCAAGTTTGAGACCCATGTTGAATGTTTGATTAGCTGGATTATCCTAGCATCTTTCAACTTCATCAACTCTTGCTGCATCTTAGGAGCCAACAATGGGTTAATAGGCCTCTATTTTTGTCTAAATGGTTTTATCTATGATTTTAGTGAGATTTCATGCTGGAAAAGGTCTTCCCTATAAGATTTCAAGTCTTCATATGACCATGCAAAAACATGCTTATATTTTCTCAACAGTTTAATCAAATTTTTTCTTATGTGGGAATCTAAACCTTTTCCAATGTAAACAATTTGAGGACTAGTTTTTGATCCTAAATTTATTTCCTCCAAGTCCTCAATTTTAGCATTGCTTACTTTTGTTGAATCATTATGTTGATTACTAAACAATGCTTCAAGTTCAACCAGACCCCTGGGAATCTGATTAGAACCTAATTGAATAACCTCACTTCCTAAAACATAATCTTTAACATCATGAGTTTCAAGTAATGTATTGCAATCAATGCTAAGGTTCTCATAATGGTCCAGACATTGAATGAACTTCAGAATATCTTGGTCATCCTGAAAAAATTGCCAGTTATATATGTTATCTGGAACAACCGGCCTTGTCTTGACTTCCAATATTGATACCCCAAGTAAGGTCTGATCATTAGTTTTGAAAGCAACATTTGCTAATAAATCTGCCATTATATTCGTTGACCATCCAACTTATATCAAAGGAATCAAACATTTCAATTTGATCCCAAATAGAATATTTATACATTTTTAATCTGTCATTCTTTACTGCATATTTGGATCTGATCTAGGCTATCACTAATTTAGAACCACCAAAAAAATTTAAACATTTAATTCCATGTTTGATGGCAATTTCTAACCCTAAAGACAAAGCTTCATACTCTGCAGTATTGTTTTTACATTGTTAGGGTTTTTTCTTGCAAGGCCTCTAAAATGCTTGAATACTTGAATAACTCTATGATCCCCAATGCCTTTGAAATTCTGACTCAAGTAAGAGAAAACACTAATTGATGAGGTATTTTGATAACACTGGGGATACCTATTATCACCTCCTTCTTTTTTGAGATCCACTGACTCAGGCAGGTTTTACCTATGATTGATTACTAATTTAACTGTATCTTTAGAGTTGATTTTTCTTATGTGTTGAATGCTCTATTCCTATATGGATATATAGATGACAATGAAAATAACTATGATTACTCTGAGGAAGAGCTTAACAAACCAAATCATTATCTTGATGATGACAGACAACAACATAATAAGGAATTTCATCTTTCTTTCCTTTTACAATTCTTATGAATTTAGGAGGAATAACCTATTTTATTTTCTCTTTAAGAAATCAATAAACTCCAACTGTAAACTCTGTGAGTACAATTGATTTTAAATATATGGTTTGAAGGTAATTGATTTTGAATAGTTTTAAAAATTTTGAATGATGATGGATCACCAAACAAGTTCTAGACCAGTGCTTATCCTTGGGCTATAGAGTCAAAAGATATAAATCAACAGAGATAAACAAATAAGAATACTGTAGGATGCCTTACAACCTACATACAACTCAGGTAAAGTGCCTTACAAATTATCCTGTCACTCCCATAATGTTATATCAAATCCTTAATTACTGATGTACTCTCTGAAATTACTCACAAAGTTTAATTCTCCTCTTAGAAGAAGCTTGCAAATAACTAGATAGCTACCTTATAGCCAATATGTTTAACATGCCTTACAAATTAAACATAAAAGATTACACACAATAAGTAAAGAGACAATAACAATATAGAATAAAGATATACTGTATTTTATTCATAAATTTATGCTTCAGTACATTTCAAGGCTTAAAGCTCAAAAAACACAGACTAAAATCTAGAAGTCTGGCTTGCCAATAAATTTCATCTCTCTTTAAAATATTACAAATTGATCTATTTATAGGTTCTTACCATCTTGGAATCCTTAAGACAAGGATGCAACAAGCTTCAGATGGTTGTAAAAACCTAACCCTAAAACTTAGAAAAAGACAAAAAACAAGAATGCACCAAGTGGTGGAAAGACAAAATAAAGGAATGAAATCTGATATGTACTTTGTCTTCATGTGATCTTCACCATATTTTCTTGTGCATCTTGAGGATAGTCTGTGATTTGACTTTTGGTGATGACTAACCTGCTTGTCTTCCAAAAAATCTGAACTGGATACTTTGACATTCCTTCATTCTTCATCAATGATATCCAAATCTACTGTTACTGGTCTCTTCTTTTTGGGCTTTTTCAGGTTGTCCTAGGCAGTCACATCCTCTTCTTTCGGCCATTCAAAATTCTAGATATTCTCCAACTAAGTATTTTGCCTTTCCCATCTAGCATCCGTTACGCTCTTAACATCAGATATGAATTTATTACAATCTGACTCTACTTTAAATGCCTCATCTACTAGTGCATTGAATCTTTCCATATCCAATTCTCCCTTATCTAATATATAAATGTTTTTATTTGGGAGTACATTGTCAAAATATGATAACCATAACCCCAATTGTTTTATTTGATCATCCTCTGTCCTAATAGGTGGCACAAATATATTATATCCTGACCCAAACATCTTTAAGTTAGCATCGACTTGGTTGGCCTTTCCTTTGAAGAAAGATAGAGTAGCACCAATTTGTTCTATCTCAGTACCAACCAAGGTTACTATTTCTGGTATGTCTGATCTCAATGGTTGTACTGATGCTAGTCTTTCAAAAAGTGTAGTCCTTCTAGACCAAGTAGCATAATAGGGGTTCAAAATTGTCAAAAAACTTGCCACCTTAGTCTATATACCTGGAAATCTACCATATGCCACATACACTACATCCATCTTATCCTTAATAAAATTGATTCTATGTTGCAAAATTGATACCAATGCTTCCAAAATCACACCATTATGTTCAATGGCTCCCTGGTCTGTCTCAATCAATGTATCCCTTGTATCTTCAGTCTGGATTTCAACATCCACTACCTCTTTAGGATCAACAGGGGTGGGCTCTGCAATTTCCATTAGCTTCTTGGTAAGCTCATTTATAATCATATCCTTCTCCTTGATTTTTATTAGTGCAAGCTCTCTATCTTTTGAAATATCACTAGCATCACTAGTAATCTTCTACAGTTTCTCTGAGATTTGAACTATTTTAGCTTCATTAAGCTGAGCAAAGTTGGTTAAAAGTTGGGATATCTATAGATCCCCTATATTTTGGAGGGTCCAAATAATGTTATTTCCCTCCATCTTCTCTTGAATATTTAGAAGGGTTGGTTTTTGATCCTTTGGAGCTAAGCTCCATATTGCAAGTGCTTGGGACTTAGGGCTATATCCAAATCCTCTAACCATGTCTCCAACCTGGGTCTCTTATTAAATTTGTAATATGGATTTTAAGATTGAATTCTTGTATTCTATTTATCCATTTACATCTCTTACCAGTAACTTCTGATTGTGTAAGAATATCTTTCACTGCTGAGTGAGGAACATATGCTTGTACCTTGGCACAGACCAAATATGGCCTAAAAGACTTTACATATTTTACCAAAGCATAAGATTGCTTCTCCATCATCTCATAATTAAGTTCTGTAGCTTGTAGAGATTTACTATAAAAATCTATTGGATGTTCAAATCCTTGTTCATCTTTTTGTAGAAAAACAACAACAATTGTATGATAGGATTTAAATGTAAACAGAGAAAAGGTCTTTCTATAATCTAGAGATTTTAGAACTAGAGTCCCTGTACTATTTTCTTTATTTTCTCAAATGCCTATTGGGCTTCTTCATTCCAAATAAATTTTGTATCTTTCTTTAGCAACTTTACAATAGGTTTAACAATCTTTGCAAAATTTCCTATAAACCTTTTGACAAAATTGATCTTTCCTAAGAAAGATTGTACTCCTTTCAGGTTATTTGGAGCAATAACTCTTTGAATTTATTCCACTCTTTTAGGGTCTATTCTTACCCCCTCCTTAGACACTATGCATCCAAGAAACTTTCCCTCTTGTAATACAAAATGACATTCCTTGGGATTCAGTGAAACACCATATTCTAAAGCTTTATTGAAAATTTTACCTAGGTACTCACAGTGATCCTTAGGTCTCTTAGAATATGCAGTTAAATCATCTTGATAAATGACCATAAATAAATCAATGAATTCATTAAAAGAAACATCCATGGCCCTTTGAAAAGTTTCTCCTGCATTTATCAATCCAAATGACATTCTGATATAAACATAGGTTCGCCATGGAGTGGTAAATGTAGTTTTGTACTGTTTTGATTCTTTAACTAAAACCTTGTTATATCATGAGAAACCATCCATCATAGTCAAAAACTCACAACTGGTCACCTTGTGTAACATTGCTTCCATATTAGGCAAGGACTAATTATCTTTTAATGAAGCAATATTTAAATTCCTAAAATCCACACACAATCTTATGTCACCATTCTTTTTCCTCACTGGCACCAAGTTTGAGACCCATGTTGAATGTCTGATTGGCTAGATTATCCCAACATCTTTCAACTTCATCAACTCTTGCTGCATCTTAGGAGCCAACAATGGGTTAATAGGCCTCTATTTTTTTCTAAATGGTTTTATCTCTAATTTCAGTATGATTTCATGCTGGAAAAGGTCTTCCCTATAAGCTTTCAAGTCTTCATATGATCATGCAAAAACATGCTTATATTTTCTCAACAATTTAATCAAATTTTTTCTTATGTGGGAATCTAAACCTTTTCCAATGTAAACAATTTGAGGACTAGTTTCTGATCCTAAATTTATTTCCTCCAAGTCATCAATTTTAGCATTGCTTACTTTTGTTGAATCATTATGTTGATTACTAAACAATGCTTCTAGTTCAACCAGACCCTTGGGAATCTGATTAGAACCTAATCGAACAACCTCACTTCCTAAAACATAATCTTTACCATCATGAGTTTCAAGTAATGTATTGCAATCAATGCTAAGGTTCTCATAATGGTCCAGACATTGAATGAACTTTAGAATATCTTGGTCATCCTAAAAAAATTTCCAGTTGTATATGTTATCTGGAACAACCGGCCTTGTCTTGACTTCCAATATTGATACCCCAAGTAAGGTCTGATCATTAGTTTTGAAAGCAACATTTTCTAAGAAATATTCCATTATATTCCTTGACCTTTCTATCCAACTTAAATCAAAGGCATCAAACATTTTAATTTGATCCCAAATAGCATATTTATACATTTTCAATCTGTCATTCTTTACTGGATATTTGGATTTGATCTGGGCTACCACTAATTTAGAATCACCAAAAACTTTTAAACATTCAATTCCATGTTTGATGGCAATTTCTACCCTAAAGACAAATCTTCATACTCTGTAGTATTGTTTGTACATTGGAAGGCTAATAAAAAGGAGTATTTAAAAGTTGTACCTGATGGAGACATCAATAACACACCAGCCCCTGAGCCCTCTTTTGAAAAAGCTCCATAAAAATACATTTTCCACAATCCATTACTTTGTACATTTAATTCTTTGACCAAAGGATCCATATTTTCACTTTTATGGTAATGGTCATTCTTCTACACTCTAAAATTCTCCATATCCACATCAATGCAACAATTAATGTTAGTGTCTTAAAACCATTCTATCATGTGAGGATTTCTACCCTCCCTTGACACTCTAACATTATTTCTAGCAATGCTAAAAGTAGCATATGATAAATCACTTTGTATACTACCTCCCATCGAGGCACTCCACTTTCTTGACAGTAGCATCCCATAGTGTGGAGGTATATCAACAACCAGAACATTCATAGTCAACACCACATTAGGACATATTGCTAATTTATAAGGTATTTACTCAATGGTTCCAATCACAGGGACTTCTCTAGAATCCATTGCTTGGCATCTCCCATGAGGAGTATCGACCTGTAATCCCATTAACCTCATTATTTCCACTGGCATAACAGTGTTTGATGCTCCTGAATCAATCATAAAATTTTTTAGCATCCTTCCATTAATCACCAATGAAAGAAAAGATGGGTCAAAACCTCTAGGGGAAGAAGTTGTGTTCAAGAAAATTTGAGGAATCTCAAAAGTCAATATTTCAACTTCTTTCCCTTTGTTAATTGGTCTCTTATAGATATTTTCTGTATTTTGCATCTTTATTGTGGGTACACTATTTAATAATGATAGAACCTTCTCCTTGTGTTCTTTGATTCTCATCATTTCTAAAAATGGTACTTTCACAGTCATTTGGGATAAATAGTATCCCATATCAACTGGAGTATATTTTACATCTGAGGACTTAGGTTTTTCAATAGTAATGATATTTTCCTCACTGTGTATGTTCAGAGCTGGTTCCTCTTTCTGAAATTTTTTGTTTTCTATCTTAGGAGGAGGACATACTTCTTTTACTTTTGCTCTTACTTCCTATACAACTACAGGCTCTATAAATTTTGTTACAACTTTGACTTTAGGCTTGTATGCATTTTCCCTAGGTCCATCCTTCTTTTGTGCATATTTGGTGTCTATTTTGTTTTCTTTTATAAACACACCTGATGGCTAACTACCAACACCTCCCACTACTCTATTTCTCAAATGGTAATTGCTTCTAGCCTTATTTACCAAATCTAAAATAATCTATGATTTCTCTTCATCTGAGGCTCTCCTGACTAAAGGCACATCTTAATTGTTTTGTGCATAACACCTGATATGGTCATCAATCTCCTCTGCTTCACTATCTGATAAAACTTGTTGATGACTGACCTGTATATTTCCTTGTGAACTATATAAATCATGATTTTCATTTTCAGTATCTGAATCTATATCATGACATGAATATGCATTTGTCATATTATGATCACATTGTTCATCCTCATCATTTCCTTGTTCTTCATTTACTCTTAAATCTAAGGAAAAAATACAAAAATCAGGGTTATGTGGGGCTTCACAAGCTTCACACCAGAGATCATCATTGTAGAAATGGACAACATTCTTATGTAGAGGGTCTGGAGTTCTGTTATCAGTTTTCTCCCTTTTAGGTGGAATAATAGGCTTCACATCCTTAAACTGAGTTCCATAAGGATCATTTTGCATTCTATTTTGAGGATTATATGTATTATTGTAAGAAGGCCTATTGTTCTGAGGAGTCCTAAATTCTTTATACTCTAGTTCTTTTTGGTTGCTCCTACTAAACCTTGAGTCATCTCTCCTATTTAATTTACCAGACACTGTTCTATTCATTTCAATATTTACTGCTATCTTATAAGCATCAGTAAGAGTTCTAGGGTTTTTATCCCTAAGAGCATATCCCATTTTAGAATCAAAGGCATTTAAATAAGTTTCTAAACATACCTCTTCATCTAGCCTTATCTTCTGAAACAACTTGTGCATAGCTCTTTGAAATCTGGTATTAAACTCAGTGACCTCTTCATTGTAATTCTTTTTGATATTATTGAATTCATTCAACAAAAAACCTTTAATTGTTTTATCACCATACTGATCTTTAAATAATTCAATTAACTCATCCTTGGAAGCAACATAACTATTAGAAAGGCTTCTAAACTATTCTCTAGCATCTTCTAATAGAGATTGAACAAAAAGCTTCATTAATACATCCTCATGAGTGATATTTAAATCATCAACAAAATCAATGAACTTTCTTAAATGTGTTTCACAAAAAAAAACATTGTTACCTACAAACTTTGGGAGCTTTTCTCCTATATCACCCACATATTTTGGGAATGCATTAGGATATCCAGGGATACAAATGAAGTTAAACTATTTATACATTTCAGTATGCAATGGTTTTCTTTGAAAACTATCATTCTCTTTAAAATTAGTAGCTTTTGCTTTGAAAACAGTAGTATTCTCTGCTCCCGAATATTTGGAAGACTGCAGAAAATCTATTTTCTTCTTCATTTCAATTGTTGCAGCTTCCATTTGTTCCTTTTCTAGCATCTTTTCCATGGTCTCCTTTTCAATTATTAATTTATCCAAATCAATATCCAACTTGGACATTTGCTCTACTAAAGGCTTCTGAAACCTAGGTTCTTCATTTCTGTATTCAGTCATTTTTTGCTTACCTTCATCCTTGTCCTTCTATGAACTAGAATCTTTATAAGTAAGTAGTATATCTTTGTCTTTTTGAGACCTCTTCGTACCTTTTATATTTTTATGTCTTAAGGATCTTCTTTTAATCTTATCATCATCCTTATGCTCATGTTTTTTCTTTCTCAGTTCTCTCTCCCTTTTCATTTGTTGAATAAGGGCAAGTTGTTTCATGATATGTCTTTCCTCATTTTCCAGCTCATCAGAGGGAGCTTATTCAAAATTTGAACTAGATGTATTTTTTTCCTCTCTTTCATTAGAAGTAGAATTAATTGTAGGTGATTCTAATACTCTCTCCGCAGCTTCTTCATATTCTGAAGTATTTCCATCATGAGAAGGCTGATTTCTGCTCACCTCTCTCCTAGTATTAATTTCTTTATCTTTTGGAGGAGTTTCATCAATGCTAACTTGGTTTCTTTTCTTCCTCTAGGACATCTCCATCCTTGAGGATGAAGGAATTCCACCATCTAAGGCACTCTCAAGATTATTTTTCACTCTTGACCTAGTATTCATTCTGAAAGATATTTACTAAATTTGTATTGATCTCAGAGATTTTCTTTAGAGTCGCCACCCAATAATAGTTAGGAATGAATGAATACTATCAAAAGAAAATTTTGAAAACTATAACTGGTATGATCTTTAATTACCTGACTTCCCCAGCAGAGTCGCCAATTTGTTAGGGTTTTTTCTTGCAAGGCCTCTTAAATGCTTGAATAATTGAATAACTCTATGACTCCCAATGCCTTTGAAATTATGAATCAAGTAAGAGAAAACACTAATTGATGAGGTATTTTGATAACACTTGGGATACCTATTATAACCTCCTTTTTTGAGATCCACTGACTCAGGCAGGTTTTACCTATGATTGATTACTAATTTGACTGTATCTTTAGAGTGGATTTTTCTTATGTGCTGAATGTTCTATTCCTATATGGATATATAGATGACAATGAAAATAACTATGATTACTCTGAGGAAGAGCTTAACAATCCAAATCATTATCTTGATGATGACAGATAGCAACATAATAAGGAATTTCATCTTTCTTTCCTTTTACAATTCTTATGAATTTAGGAGGAATAACCTATTTGATTTTCTCTTTAAGAAATCAA
>MU225054.1:1601297-1616707 GCA_018584345.1 Thuja plicata
GGAGAAGGCTTCCTTTTATATGAAATTAGGGCACAATCTTCTAAGGAGGCCAACATAGGAGAATTAAATTCCAATTAGACCCATGCCCCTAGAAGAGGACCTATATTAAATATAATTTAAGATTTACCACATTGAAACCCAAAACATCTGACCTAGAAGCGGGAAATAACTTTTTGCAAAGACCGAGATCCAAAAACTGTGGGACCCTAAGATTTGAACCCTGGGTCAAGGTCGAGGTCGACACTAACCTAGGTTAGGTTCAAGGTTGACATAGACCCAAAAGGTTGACCTTGACCCTGAAGTCAAAAACCTCAGATCTGCAGTCTAGGATACCAAAAAATGGATGGAAAGAAGTGGAATAAGAGGCAGAATAGGGGGAAAGCTAGGTCAAAGTCCAGAACCCATTCAAGGTACTTGATATGACCCCAAACCACCTACTCAGAAGGCTAAACCAGTCTACCATGGAAGTGCTTACATTTTTTTACTATACAGCGACAAAGCCTTTTTGCCAAGGCTCGTGATAATAAAGAATATTCACTTTCTCTTACGAGACCCAGCGACTAAGAAATAAGGCATATGCAAATAAATTTAACTTAAGTGCCAAAAATGTAACAAGAAAATAGGACCAGATTCAAAAAATTAGGGCTTCTTCACATTTTTTCCTAGGAAATACTAGGGTTTAAGGTTTTTTGACATTCTTAATATGATTTTGAGGCAACAAGACCTACTAATAGTAGGATATCATCATTTTTAAACATGATCTTAACTTTCAAGATATAGGGGATGACCGAAAATTACAAAAAATGTTAGGGCAAACATTAAACAAGAAATACCACCAACACATACCTACATATTTCCCTATTTGATTACCTATCTTTACAAAGAAATCTGAGCATATCAATTCACCAAGAATATTCAACAAGAGAATAGCTCTATCAATTTTAAAAAAAAATAATCTCTTTGGATCAAAATTTGGGATCCAATCAATAAAGGTAAAATTGAAATTTTTGAAACTAGCATTTTCTAAATTTAGAAAAGTATCCTTTAATTCAATACTATTGCATTTTAAAAGAAAAAAACCTTCTGAGAGAAGAGAAGTACTAACCTATCCTTTATATTTCTTTTCAAACCAATCAACAATTTCATGAATAGGTGAGCCATATCCACTCCACCAAGCAAAAATAGTGAATTTTTGGCATAGCTCTTTAATCTTCTCAATCTTCCTTGATTTCATATGGATAACATTTGTTGCACCTGGCGCCACATCTAAATTTTTATTGATTCTAGAGGGTGACAAGCCTCCATCATACCGTCCAGCGGATGATCAGAAATTAGGAGAATGTTGACTGTTGATGTTTGTAATGTGATTCTTACATGGTAGTGCCAGATTGTCGCGGGGTAAAATCAGAGGATCAGGAAAGGAAGGCAGTCTAAGTAGATCCTGATGAAGTACATCAAAGGTATTACGCAGGGGGATACCAAAATCCTTTTTCACTATCAGTCGCCCAAAATAGCCTAAACGTGATCTCTTCTTTGTTTTTGCCTTCACCCATTGATTAGGGTTATCTTCTGTCAGTTCAACATTACAATCTGAGAGATGCTTCAAAGAGGCCGGGATTGGAATAGATTTTAATTCATCTTCATATTTGGATCTAGAAAACCTACCAAAATTGTTGTAGGAATATTTATTTTTTGAAAAAAAGGAGAATTATCGATCAATTTTTTCCATGGAGAAAGAAGTCAGATGTGATCTAGAACAGTTGAATGGGACCCTCCAAGAAGAGGAACAGAGGCCTCCTTGACTCAAAACTTTTGTATCAGAAAAAGAAGCATATATTTTTCCCAAGGGGAGAACACCCATTGAAAAATGAGGAAGCGGAGCACACAGAGGACTTGAACCTTGAGAAACTATCTTGCGCATAGGGTCAGGATGGAGTAGATCTAGATCTTGTAATGGAGTTGGCTTAGTAACATAATTCACTCTAGGATAGTCATTTTGAAATCTTACGAATTTTCACCAAAATTTAGCAGAGCGAGCCATATTTTTTTAATTTTTTGGCTTTTATTAGTTAGCACAGTAAAAAAATCTTTATTTTAAACTTATTAATTTATTATTCTAATTAAATTAATTTAGTTTCACTCAAAAATTTTATTCTAAATAAAAAAAGAATTCAATTATCTCATGTTTGAATACTTTAATTTCAAAAATCAATTAAATATTCAAATAAAGCCTTTCTCAAGTTCAAAAAAGGTAACTCTTGATCAATTTTTTAGTTAAACTAAACATCCCCTCTTCTCTCTAAGTTTAAGAGGTGGAGTTTACTGGTTGCTCCTCAGTTAACTAAAACATCACCTCTTCTCTCCTAGTTGAAGAGGTGGAGTTTACTGGTTTCTTCTCCAGTTCCTTTTGATCTCAACCATTCATCCTCTAATCTCTAGGATTGATCTCATCCATCCAAATAATTTCCACATTCTATATAATCAACCCTTTTCAACCATTTGAAGGATCCAAGATTTCAAGCTTTGTATGCACTTACTCTGCAGGATTCTTGTGTAGCATCAAAAATTATTTTAATCATATCAATATCATTTTCTCAACACTCCCAAGTCATAGACGTTCTCAACACCAATATTGAACACCATTCATCTAGCATCTCAGAAAGAGTAGAGAGAAGCAATAGAAGCTTCGAGCATTTGTGGTTTACATTCATTTGTTTTCCTCATATATTGCTCATTATTTTATCATCTTTAGATTTGTTCTTAGTATTTATTATTTCTTTCTCCCATTGCAAATCGGTGCTACTAACCCTCGTTAATTTGAGTTGGAGCAGGATTGGATCTACACATTTTGGTGAACCCAACATGAATTGAACAGCCTAATATTCACTTGTAGATGAAAAACTAAATTTCTCAGCCTTAGTAGTATGACCATAGTTCCATTTTCTTTTTGTTTTTTTGATATATATATTATAATTTATTGACGGAAGTTTTCTAAAATTGATGATTTTTTTTTTGCAATTGACTAGTCTATTACCGCAATCTATCTCTATAATTTTGCAATTAATTTCTGTAGTTTTTCAGTCTCTGGTTCAGGTAGTTTTCTGTAATTGATAGTGTAGACACCCTAAAATGGACAGGCTTGTGAATTTACATTAAAAACACTAATTTTCATCTATTAATTAATAGTTGTTAATCATTAATTAATCATATGTTTTCTTCTAAATTCATTTCATCTATTAATTAATGGTTTTTTAATTGCTAATTAGTCATCTATTTTATTCTAAATTTATTCCCCAAATCATGTAATCAAATTCCCAAATTAATTAAATAATTAATTTTATTTAATTAATTAACCTTAATTGATTAATTACCATTAATTAATTAATTAAATTCAATTTCCTATAGTTTAAATTGAAAGATTTAAACTTACTAATTAAATTCTTCCAATTAAATTAATTTCAATTAAATTAATTTAATTTCATTCAATAAAGCAATTCTAAATAAAAAAGAATTCAATTATCTTGCATGTTGAAAACTTTCAATATATAAATGAATTAAATATTCATTTATTTCAAAGAGATAATCCTTAATCAGATCACATGGGTTATTCCACCCATCTCTCTAGTTCACATGGGTAACTCCACCCACCTGTTCAGTTCTAAAAGGTAACTCACAATTAGAACTTTAGTTAACCAAACTCTATCTCCTCTCTCCCAGTTGGAGAGGTGGAGTTTACTAATGGCTTCTCTAGTTCCCTTTTATCTCAACTGTTTATCTTCCTATCTCTGGGATTGATCTCAACCATTCATCTCATTTTCAATTCCTATATAAAAAACCCTTCATAACCATTTGAAGGATACAGGATTTCAAGCTTATGTGTGCCATTACTCTGTCAGATCAGTTCAAGCATCAAGCCTTCTTGCGATCATACATCCAGGATTTCAAGCTCGCGTGTGACATTACTCTGTCATTTTGGTTCTAGCATTCAAGCCATCTTGTGATCACAAAGCCATTTAATTATCAAATTCTTGACACTTCTCAAGTCATAGACGCTGCCCACACCAATACTAAGCATCAAAAATAACATTTCAGAAGGAGTAGAGAGAGACAATAGAAGCTTCAAGAAATTGTGTTTGCATTAATTTCTTTTCTTTTCTTTGCTTGTATATTTTATTGATACGTTTAAGTATTCATTATTAGTAGTTTTTGTAATGATTCCCCCCATTGTAAACCGATGCTGCTAACCCTCATCGTTGGAAAGCGAAGGAACCATGAATCACGAAAGAGGCATACATTTTGGTGAACCCGACGTGAAGCAAACAATCCAAATATCTCTTACAGACGACAGATAGAATCCATCAACCACGACCGTACATTTGCAAACATCAATTTTCATCATTTTCTTGATATCTATGTAATTTCGCAATTGCTCGTATTTTGCCACAATTGACAAAAGAGTGCCACAACTGACTAGTTTAATACTACAATTGATTGTAGGCTTTCACATTGCTATTCTACCATCTTCTATCTTTTTGTCTTCTAGCACTTTGTCGCTATAGCCAATATTTGACTGCAATTTCCTATGCTTGACCAGAATTGCCTATGATTTTCCGCAATTGACCAATCCATGCTACAAATGAAAACATTCTACCGTAGACCAAATTTATTCACCGCAATTGACAAGATTCTATCGTAATTGACAAGAGATTTTTGGAATAGAACCAGTGCCGCAATTGACATTAAAGATACATTTCTGGCTATTTTTCTTAGTTTCTGTGCAGGGTTGATGGATGGTGAATGAAAAAGAAGGTAATCAGATGCATACCAGGTGCTAGATAATTAATAGCTGCAATAAGGAGAACCACCAACTATCGATTGCAACAAAGGGCTATTCTCGCGATCGCAGCTGAAGATCAAAGCGAAGCATACACAAGGTACATTTATTCAATCAAGATATTTGCAAGTAAGTATAAATTCACCATTAATTTTAGCAATCTCAATAATACTAGAGTTTCTGGATACTTTTCTATCTTGGATTGAAAAAAATTCATTTTTTGAGATACTAAACACTTTCTTTGACAGGTTCGAATTGAGGAGAAAAGATAACAATACAACATAAAATTCATTCACTTGTCGATTTGGGTTTAAAAAGAACAATGTTTGTCACACATCTCACACCTCACATTTCAAAATTTGGTGCTTAAAATTAATGTGGAGATTAAAAATTGAACAAAGGCAAAGAATCTCTTGATTTGGTGCATTAAAATTGAACAAGCAATCAACACCTACTTTTGGGTTGAAAAATGAAGACTTTTGCTAGTATGGTGGTGTAGCTTAGTTCACATTTCAAAATTTTGGAGCTTCAATGATTTACCTTGTGTCTTGAGTTTTGGGTGCACTTGCACAATCTATTAGATTAAAAAACTTTTATACTTTTTAGAAAGGCCTGTTCGGGGAATACACTTCTTCCTCGGAGAATGACCTTAAAAAGTTAATCCTTCTGATCGGTATATAAACAAGGCTCGAACAAAAGTTTTTTCTTATCTAGCCAAGCTTAGGCAAGGTGTGTTGATGATAGTCTAGATCAAGTGAATAACGCTAAGGAGCCAGCTTGGTCAACTATGCTCTTAAGTGAGTCACACATGTACAAACCAATTTGATAGACGTCACGGACCCTTACTACAACCTTGTTAATTAGAGGCCAACTTGATCTACCTTTGAATAGATAACTTATTATAGTGTAAGGGGCTGTAGAATTTCCCCCCAAGATTCCCAACATATGTGTTCCAAGGTATTTGTGTAGTGAAAGAGATCTTTACTCCACTGAAACAATACCTAGCAATGACAAAAATGTGGGTGCCTACACCGTAGACCTTTGTGTCCTAGTAGTGTGACACTTGTTGTGTGAGCTAATAGACATTCAAGCATTTGGCCTATTGAATCCATTGACTTAGATTAAATCCAATTGTTCATTGTTGAGATCTTGTGATAACATTGCAACTTAAAAAAGTTGTAGAACATACACGTGTCAATCTACATTCTTCAAAACACATTGTCTTTTGTGCTTTTTCTTTGATCAATTTCCAAAATGAAAAAAAAAAACATCAAAACTATCAAAACGAGTCAAACATGTTAAAGTCTAGGGTTGTCAACATCAACTATCTTTCAAATTAGAATCCTTGTTCCAGAAAGTCAAAATTGTCAAATAGTGAGATCTATCCTTTGAGTCTTTTTTAGACTGTTTCCCCTTTACCGCAATTGCCCACATTTTTCCGCAATTGATAGAATTTTGACACAATTAACTTGTTTATTGCCACAATTGACCTGTTTATTACTGCAATTGGTGATAAATTACCACAATCAACCGTTCACTTTACCACAATCGGTGGAGTTTTTCTGTAATTGACCAGAGACATTTTTACACTTGTTTTGACCTAAAAACCTTGAAAATACTCTCCATTTTGTGTCAAAGACTAGTGTCTATCCCAGAAAAATGCAAAGAACATTGTGTAAATCTCTAAACATTAAAGATCATCCCTTCTTTGAAAATCACAATTATAGTTTAAAACATTGTTAGTTTGAAAGTTTAGACTCAAAATATCTTGATCTCATCATCTCAAACATCATCATTATCAGTGACTTTGTCCCAGCAAAAGGTCGACAAATCTTATTCTTACATCATCAAAAATTTGAGATCAAGATAAATCAATATCTGCCCTTAGAATTACCCTTGTCCAAAACATAACTCAAACTTCCATAGAAAGGTTATCCTTTTTTTTTTTCTTTATATCACTTGTTTTAGTCACAAAATCTAGACCATACTATGTCTCAAACACCTCATGGGGTGCCTTACACAAGGTTGAAGGCTAGAACACAACCTGATGAGTCATATATCAATACATTCCCCACTTGGGAAATAGAGCAAGAAGATGATCCTTTCACAAATACCAGTTCTGGTCTATTTGTTGAAAATCTCTATGGGCCAGCCTCATTATAAAATGTCACAGAAGAGGAGCTTGATGATATAGAGAAAGATTCCTATTCCATGCAAGTATTTGACATTTTTGTAGAGAGGAACCCCGAATGTTTCTTAGCATTGCTGATAAAGAAGGGAGTCAAAATCCCCGCTAAATTTAGTGTGTCAACCATATGGCCCGAAAACCCTCTCGCAGGTCAAAACACTACTCAACCCTCTCAGATACTACATGTAGTTTCTCAAATTTTCCCACCTTTGACAATACCAAAATTGGCATAGACGATACCCAATCAAACCAATTGTGCAAACCAACCAAGCACATCTTCCACTCAAAGAATGATAGGCTCCCAACTAAGTGTACCCATGGTCACTAGTATGCCTCCACCTTCAGTCTTATGGCCTAGCCAATCAAGCTCTCATGCTATGCCTTCCATCCCACCAAAAAGAAGTAACCTTTTCACAACCATGCCACTACCACAGTCAATCCCCTCTAACCTTGGGGTCAACACATCATTCCTACAAGGATCTATCTCTGCAGTTTTGACTTTCAGTCAATTCCCACCCAAGGTTATGCCTTTACTCATTGAGCAACAACCTCAACCCCAGCAACAACAATCCCATCTTCAGCAGAAACAACCTCAACCCCAATAGTAGCAACCCCAGCTTTAGTAGAAACAACCCCAACCCCAACAATATCAACCCCAGCTTCAACAACAACAACATCCCCAGACCCAACAGAAAATACAATAAAACCCACCTTGGGCCACTCACGTGCCCCCATTTCAGAGTCATGTGGTGGGAAATCAATATCAATTCCCAAGGATGAGGTCCTATGTTCCTACTTAAGGGATGTAGAGGCACAACCTCATACCTACTATAGCATAGAGGTACAACCTCACACATCAGCCTCAGTATCAAATAAACATGTTGATCCAACAAGTGCAGAACCTTCAAACCCAAATGATGGATACGCAAAATCAAGGGCAAAATAAATCCTACACTACAGAGGATTTATACTCATACCCCTTTGATCACTCTCTTCACATGTCTCCATTCCCAAATCACTTCTCGATACTAAAATTTGACAAATATAGGGGCAATACCAACCCTATTGAACATATCTAAGAGTTTTTTGCTAGTTGTGTCGAAGTCACACATGATGAGACATACTTAATGTGACTATTCCCACAAAGCTTAGCTAGACCAGAAATGGAATGGTTCTCACATCTACCTCATGGCATTGTCATGGGGTGAGTCAGCATCAAACACAAGGATGGAGATTCACAAGGTCAGCATCATAACATCGAACACAAGGTCAGCATCAAGGACCTTTGTGATATCAAACAAAAGGATGGAGAGTCTTTTGTGAAATTCCTATAAAGATGGAGGAATACTGCAAACTAAAAAATGTATGATGTACTCGAGAAAGACCTAATAGTCATGTTTGTTGAGAATCTGATTCTAGACATGTCATTCACAAAAAAATGCAGTTAGCCCCAAACTTTATACAACTCATTGAATGAGGATTTCGTTGTGAGCAGAACTTAGTCAAACGAGGAATATTTGTAGATCCTACCTAAATGAATACAAACAAAACTACAATAGAAAAATATAAGTGGTGGAATAAAAACAAAAATGTCACCAATGATGGTGTCATTGATGTGAAGACAATCAACTACGCACAACCCAAAGTGTCACTTCAAGGCGTACCTATGGCCAACCAACAACCTATGGTGCCCACTCCACAAGAATACACTCAAACCCAACCTCCCCTTTCCAAGAATTCATTGTTTCAAACAATCAACAACAAGCTCAACACAAACCATTATTTCAATTCCAACAACGAGACTTCACACCATTAGGAGAGTCGATAGAATCAGCTTTACGAAAGCTGATACAATCTAACACTATTACTCTCCTAGAAATAAGGGAACAAAAAAACGGTGCAGTCAAGCCAAGGTGGTACAATGACAATGATTTCTATGAGTTTCATCAGGTGAAGGGACACAAGACACCCAACTGTTACCGATTGAAACACGCTATCCAAGATCTGATTGATAGAGGGGTCATCGATGTAACAAATACCTAAACCAAAGGAACAATTGATCATATAATATTCAATGACACATTTCATGATCAAATTAAAGGAAAAACCTCTGATTCTGGGGGACAGTCAAAATAGGTCAACTATACTTATGCCAATAGTGATAACATTATCAATTGCCTCAATCCTTCAGATAGCCATGTGGCTATGATCACTATCAGAGACCAAGGTAACAAATGTGTTGTAACCACCCATCGTACAAGAGTTTTCTTTCAAGGAGAATCTTCCTCATTTGCTACACCAGCCAACCCTCAAGCAACCTCAGATCCACAGACAAGCCTAGTTGATTAGCTAAAGTGCATGCCTACCCAAATCTCTATGTTTGACCTCTTGCGCATATCTCTGCAGCATAAACATGCACTTGACCAAGCCCTTCAAAATGAAGTTTTCCCAAGGGACATAACCCCTAAGAGCTTCCAAATGATGGTTAACCATATAGAAGCTAACAAATATGCAACATTCATAGACCGTGATGTGCCACCGCATAAACCCTTGTATAATGATCCTTTGCACTTGCTTGTCCAGGTCCACAAAAGTGCTATCTGTAGAGTCCTTGTTGATGGCGGGGCTAGATTAAACATATGTACTCTAAAGTTAATCAAGTAATTAGGATATTTAGAATCTAGCATTGACATCACAAGAAGGATCAATATCAGAGCTTACGATTAAGAGGAAAGATCCTCTAAAGGTACTATCATTCTACTTGTTTGGATTGGTCCAGTTGTCAAGAAAACTCCCTTCTAGATCCTAGATCTTGAGTTGGGATAGAAAATGTTATGAGGGAGACCATGGATACATGAGATGCAAGTTTTACCTTCAACATACCATCAGTGCATCAAGTTCCCACACTAGGGATAAGAAAATATCATTGAGGGAGATCCAAATCCTTTCCAATACTGTAATATGGTCCAAATCAGCACTGATAACCAAGTTCTGTCAAACCAAGAAGAAAGCATCCCTTCCTATCCAGATTCAATTCCCAAGGATGTCACACAGAAAGTAGGAAAAATATCTATCACATATAAAGGATGTGGTGAATACAGCTACAACGAAGCTTTCACTATCACAAACATGCCTCAAAGCCCAAGATCATATGGCATGCCACAAGTGGTAACAACGGTGGAGATCCCCAAACCTATTGTATTTAGATGCCCACCCATGACCTTTGTCAGGTGGGGTGAAATTGTAGAAGAGAACCCCTTTGATCCAGATATAAATACATGGTTGTACCAAGATCCACAAGAGACACTTCAACAACCCCTACCCGTATCAAACTATGGAATTGGCTATACAATGCTACAAAAATTTGGGTATGATGGCACAACTGGTCTGGGGGAAATAAAACAAGGCTTAATGGAACTATCTCTCCCACTAACCCAAAGAAACAAGAGAGGGTTAGGCTATGGGAAACAAAGAACCAACCCTATCATCCAAGACATACAAGTTGATCAAGAACAAATAATAGAGTTACACCGAGGGAAAAACCTAGAACACATCTTGATAAGAAACATACTACAATAGTTGTTGCTCACCAAAGTGGGGACCTCTCAAACCTAAATAAACCTCAACCAAGCAATCAATGATAAAAAAGGAAGTGAGACATCCAATGAGCATTCTAGCAAAATTGACTCCCACGAGTATGAGTGGAGATCCCTTCATGACTCTGAATCCTTGATCCCAGACTATTCCCCTCGGTCAGCCACCACAATACACCTTGATGATCTATTTGACCAACTAGCCATTGATTATCAACCCTACATCGATAAACATATCGATAACAATTCCTTAGGTGGTGCGTCCACATCACAGTCTAGGTTTTTTGGAACCATTTCCGTAGTCCCCTTCCACCAAACAAAGTTAACCCAACACAAAGGCCTATGTATTGTACACCCAGAACTAATAGAGTGGGATCAAAAAGGACCACTTGATATGGATGTCTTTGAGAATGATGAGGCTATTGTAGATTTCATGGGACTTAGAGAGGGAATTCCATCAGGAGATCATAAAGCAGGTTTCTCCATCGACCTTGACAGATCAACATACTTTGGGGAGGAAGCTCCTCTTTCTAGTCATCAAAACAAATTGAAAAAGAAAAATGAATCATCAATAAGTGAAAACCGAAAGGTGCTTACTGGCACAAAAATGATAAAAAGATAAAACAAGATGTATCTTCTAGTGAAAACCTCATTGAGGTGCTAGAAGATGGAAAGAAGGAACTCCTCCCCTTGACAGAGGAAAATTTGGCATTGTTAGAAAAAGAAATAGAAGAAGTCAACTTGGGAGATGACAAGAACCCAAAGAACATATACTTAGAAAAATCACTCACCCCAAAGGAGAGAGAATAGATCATCAGTTTCTTCAAGGAAAGGATGATCAAATTTGCATGGTCCTACTCAGACATGCCAGGATTAGATCCAGAGCTTGTGTTGTATCATCTCCCATTGCTACCCAACACCAAACCTATCAAACAGAAGCTGTGAAAGATGCATCCCCATGTATCATTACTAGTCAAGGAAGAATTGAAAAAGCTCCTAGATGCTAAGTTCATAAGACTGATCCCATATGCAAACTGGATATCCAATCTGGTACTAGTTACAAAGAACAACAGTCAGACTCAAATTTGCACATACTCATGGATGGTTATTTAGGGTATAATCAGATAAGGATTGTGCTAGAGGATCAACATAAAACAACTTTCACATGTCCTTGGGGCACTTATTGTTCAAACGTCATGCCGTTTGGTCTAAAAAATGCTGGAGCAACATATAAAAGGGCCATGACAACCATCTTTCATGATCTCATCCACAAGACAATGGAAGACTATGTTGAAAACATACTAGCCAAGTTAATGCTTAGAAAGTATCATCTACAAGTATTGGGACCCATCTTTGACAGAATGCAAGTATACAAGGTCCGTTTAAACCCAAAGAAATGTGCATTCGGGGTCACAAAGGGAAGCTATTGGGATTCATAGTGTCACATAGAGGCATTGAAGTAGACCTAGAGAAATTCAAAGCCATATTGGACATGCCATCACCATCCAACCTAAGGCAACTAAGGGGGTTACAAGGAAGGATCCAATCAATTAGGCACTTCATAGCTCAGCTAGCGAACAAGTGCCACCCATTCCAACATCTAATACACAAAGACATCAAATTTGTATGGATAGAATAATGCAAACAAGAATTCCAAATATTCAAAGACTATCTACTCAATTCTCCCATATTGGTGCCACCAGTCCAAGGTAGACCATTTCTTCTGTATATCTTGGCAATAGAATCAACATTAGGCATTCTCTTGGCACAACATGATGACATAGGCAAGGAGAGAGCTATCTACTATCTAAGGAGAACATTTTTAGGATGTGAGCTCAATTATACGCCAATTGAAGTTGAGGCATTACAATTGTCTTCTCTTCCTAGAAATTGAGGCATTACATGTTGAGTCACCAAACAAAGTTGATAGCACATAATGATCCTTTAAAGTATCTCCTAAGCAAAGCGTCACTCACTGGATGAATTGGAAAGTGGGTAATGATCTTTAGTGAGTTTGACATTGAATAAATAGATAGAAAATCCATCAAAGGGCAAGTGATTGTGGATCAAATAGCAGAGGCACCTATTCAGGATCATCAACCTATCATTTCTGACTTTCCCAATGAATCTATTATGACACTACAACCAACAATTGAGGTATGGAAACTATACTTTGATGGATTGTGCATGAACCATGGTGCAAGGACAGGAATAGTGCTCATCACTCTGAATAATGATTCAATTCCAAAATATTTCAAACTCAACTTCCCATGCACAAACAAAATAGAAGAATATGAAGCACTGGTCATTGGATTAAAGAAAACAATTCAATAGAGAATCAAGAACCTTAAGCTCTACGAAGATTCATAGTTGGTCTTTATCCAAGTCAACAATGATTATATGAAAAATGATGAGAATCTAATACCATACAGAGCATAGGTGGACAACTTGCACACTAAGTTCCAATACATCTTCTTTGAGAAAATACCATAGGCTCAAAACAATGCTATAGGCACGATGGCTACCATAGCATCACTGGTTGATATGCCAGGCAATGAAACTTGATTCCAGTTTCTAGTGGAGAAACTCATGATGCTATCACATCAAGCACCAATCATAGAATCAACATGTGTCCTTGTTGGTCCTGAAACCCCATGGTACCATGATGTGTATAATTACCTCCAAACTAGTGTCTTACCTCCTGACTTGTCTAGGAACTAGAAAAATTCTCTCATCTGCCAAGCCTCTAGGTATACCATCCTCTCAACTACTCTATATAGACAAAGTCTAGACTGGACGCTATTATGATGTCTCACTTCCACAGAATCCCAGAGAGCTATGTACGAGGTACATGAAGGAATTTGTGGAACCCACAGAGGTGGCAACAACTTAGCTAAGAATATTATCTGCATGGGATACTACTGGTCCACAGTAGAGATAGATGCAAACAAATATGTACAAAGGTGTAGGAAATTTCAGATTCATGGAGACCTCATCCATGCACCAGGCAGAGAACTCAATCCTATCACTTCACCATTACCATTTTCTATGTGGGGATTCGACCTAGTGGGAAAGATTACACCATCTTCAACTAATGGACAAAAGTACATCATAGCAGCAATAGAGTACTTCACTAAGTGGGTGGAAGCAATTACCCTCACTTACAAAACTAGAAAGAAGATATCAATGTTCATACTCAACCATATCATCTGTCAGTATGGAATTCCTCAAACCATCCTGATAGATCACAGTACACCTTTCCAAAACAAAGATTTGGAAAAGCTATGTGAACAGTTCCAAATCAAACAAGGGTTCTCTTCATTCTACTATCCTCAAGGGAATGGCCAAGTTGAACCAACAAAAAAGACCATTTTGAAAATCTTGAAGAAAATAGTTAATGAATTAGGGCGAGACTGGCATTTACATCTTAGTCTCGCATTATGGGAATACAAAACTAGTGTGAGAACACCTACAAGAGCCACTCCTTTCTCCCTAGTATATGGATTAGAGGTAGTTCTACCCCTCAAAGTGGAAATGCCATCCCTGAGGATATCATTAAAGAACCTAATTTCAGATGAATACTACAGAGTAGCAAGGTTCACTGAACTAGAACTACTAGATGAAAGAAGACAAAATGCATTCAACCACTTACAAGACTATCAGAATTGCCTTAGAAGGAACTATTATAAGAAGGTGAGGCCATGAACATTTGAGGTAGGAGATCTTGTCCTCATGGAAAATCAAAAGAACCAAGCAGAGTGAGTGAAACTAGGAAAGTTCAAGCCTAATTGGATAGGACCATATGTCATTGTTGTAAGGAAACTCAGGTGTGGAAACAACTTCCTACACTAATCTCTAAAGAAAAGTATTGTGCAAATTCTTTTAAATCCTTACAATTTCAGATTTGTTAACTACTTTAACAAAGATATTGCAGCCATATACCATGCATACAAAAAATAGAGAATGACACAATGATTTACCCTGGCAAAAACCTTTCGATAAAAAACCCCAGCACTCCAAAACCTGCACAATGTATTATCTTCAACACAGCAGTTATAACACACTTGCAATGCAAGTTCTTTCAGGAGACAATCAACACACACAGGATAATCCAGTAGCACCCAACCATACCAATAATACACTCTTTTTCTATATCTATCTGCAACCCTAAAAAATGCTTATATCATGCACTTTCCTTTTTAGGGCAACTTCCAAAGATAGCTGCATTAGGGTTTTACCATTCTCCGAGAAAATAGGAACCCTAAAAAATTTACACAAACCCCACAATTGTGGAAGAGTGTACTGTACTCAACTTTATTAGTTGCCACATGTCATTACATGTCTTCACCCATCATAGAACCTTCTAGAAATAGCTCTTACATGTCATAGGAATCCATCATAACCATTTTAGCCATGATCTCCTTACACACAATTCAAGATGCTAACACATCAAGTGGAGTGACACATCAACATGCCAACTAGACATGTACACTCACACTTAATTACATTATTTGCAAGAAATACATTTTACAAAACAAATAATAAGAATAGGAATTATCCAAGGTTGACACCTTATTCCTAACATTCTCCCACTTGTCGAACACCTTGTAAGAGCAATAGGAACATAACAGGAACTAACCGCTATAGGCCAAAAGGCCCATAGACTCCGAACACCATATGAACTTTGCAGTGCCCACTGGTTTTGTTAATGCATCTGCAACATTCTTCACAGTATCTACCTTCTCCAAATTTACCTTTCCATCTTCCACCATATCTCTCACAAAGTGAAACTGCA
>MU225054.1:1629207-1648180 GCA_018584345.1 Thuja plicata
ACATTCCTAGAACATTCAATTTAGACAAAATTCAGAATGCTAAAATGAAGACAGACAATCCATTAAATGCTTCAGAAACTGTGAACTGGATTTTATTCAAAATTCATCATCAATTAATACATTCACAGAGATTTCTCCAAAAGACCAGATATATTGGTTCTCAAAACCAAGATTTACAATTGACTTAGTATTATTTTCAGACAAAAAAATGACCACCCTTTTCCCAGTAGTCTTGGAATCCTTTTATAGCACAAGGATGCAACAAGCTACTGACATACTGGGAAAGATTACAAAATTGTTTGCAACAACTTTGCAACGAAATTTTTGCAACCGAACATAGGTGGCAGCTAATTTACAAAGCCTGACAAATTTGTCTTTTGTGGCTTAACCATAATTGGTTTATCCTTTAAGCTTTTCCTCCCATCTGTTCACTTCTTTGATGGTGGGCCAATCAAAGGTCTTCTCTTCCTCTAGCCTGGCAACAACTTCCACCCACCTGGCATCCATGGCAGTTCTGGCTTTAGACACAAATTTAGCCATGTCTCTTTCAACTTTGCAGAAGCCATCGATCAGTTCGTTGCAATACTCTGCATTTGTGTCTTTTTCCAAATGTTGCTTTATATCCTGATTTCCCAGTATGACATCAAAACCAAATTCCCAATCTGATTGTGCCTTCAATTCCCCTGCTTCATTATAAATCTTTGGGATCAATGGTGGACATTGATCACCAAATAGTTGCAACTTACTGTTCATCAAATCAGATTTGCCATTAAAGAAAGCAAAAGTATCATTCAACTTATTTACCATATCAATGGTATCTGATACTTTGTCTGGGAAATCATCACTGTACAACATAGCTATTTTGAGTTTATCTAAAACTCTTTCCTTTGCTGATCAAAGTTTGAAAGCAGGCTCCAGGAAAACCATAGCTTCTGCAGCTATCTTTGAGGCCTCTTGCAGGGACCCATACAGTGTATGAACTACACCAGTCTTATTCTTCAGAATTTCAATCCTGTGCTGCAATATGAGCAACATGATAGACACATCATTCATGCCCTATTCCTGTGAGATGCCCTTTGACTGTGTCTCTGCCAAAGCAGAGTCTTCCTTAGCACTTTTCACAACATCTGTGACAACATTGGCTTCCTCTTCAACAATTGGAGTCTTTTCCCTTTTACTTTCTTCGAATTCTTCCTTCAGTTTGGCAATCTCCTCTTCAAGTGTGTGGTTCTTGACCACCACTTCCTCATGTTTCTTTGCCAATGCCATCATTTGGCCAAAAGTTGTTTCATACCTTTTTGACAAGTCATCAACTTTTGCCAAGTTCATAAATGAAACCTGTGTCATTAACTGAGCTATCTCAGTATCTGAAGTATTTTGCAGGTTCCATATCATTCTATCAGCTCTTTTTTCTCACCTGATGGTCATGACCAAGGGTTTCTGTGTGGCCGGAGCTAATGACCATATTGCTAGGGTTTTAGATTTTGGGTCAAACCCTGATCCTTTTAAGACATCATCCATTTCAAATTCTATTTTAAGTAAAGGATCTTCCTACCTCCTAATCTGATCAATGACAAATGTGGACTGTAAGTTCCAACCAAGCATCAACATTACACCACTATTCTGTACCAGCAGTCTGGCTTGTTCAACAGTGATTTGTTCAATTTCAGGATCATAATCCTGAAGTGTTTGCACAATTTTCTCATTCTTATCTGCACTTTCCTCCTCTGTTGTTATTTCTTGTCTCAAGATTTTTTGTTTCGACTTGACCAAAAAAGATTTAAACTCTTGAGATTTTATGAATTCATCATCCTTCATGAATTCATTTTCCATCATGACCCTTTCATCATCCTTTTCAAATAGGACCATTTGACTATCCCCTTGGCCCTCAGCCTCTGGCTCCTTCTGCAGTTGCCTTCTCAATTTCTTGAAATATTTGCCATGTTCTGAAATCACAGCTTTGGCCATGCCTTTCCTGTCCTGCACCATCTTGTGCTCTATTTTCTATTTCTTCTTTGGTGGCTCTCTAGCTGAAGTAGATTCCTCACCTGCTTCTTCTTCTTCATGTTGTCCTTCTCCTTGTTCTTCTCTTTGTTCTTCTCCCTCTTGGTGTTCCTCTTGGTGCTCCTTATCATGCAAGGCAACTTGAATAGGAGACCCTTTGGATTGTGCATCTTCAGCACTGAATTGAGGGATCTGTGACATCAAAGTGTCATATGATTGTATCATCTTCTCTATCCTCTGGAGATATGGGAGATCAGGAAAGAAACTAGAGAAAGAACCATCTGATTCCTTCCATTCTGCTTCTGCTCTTAGGAGGTCATTCCATTTTCTTCTCCTATCTTGAACTTCTAGTCTATTCAAATTGTTTCTCACAATGTCTTCATCATCCAATGGCTCATGATCTCTGATTTTGTGCCATGGAGTCATCCTCTTTAGGGCTGTTTGTACAAAATTTTCAAGATCACAGAATCTAGCGATTGCAGTAGACATCCTGTATTGCTTTAAGTAATCATTGATTTTGTCAAACATCTTTTTCCCAATAGTGAAATCAAAACCCATCCATAATCTGGGGATGAAGGTTCCCTTCTTGTGCCCCTCCAGAAATTCCTTTTCTACCCATGTGATCTGCTAGACAAATTCTAAGAAAGCAATCCTGGGAGGAACAAATTTGGGGAGAATGTGAGGAGGTTGAGTGCAGCCATATACTCTAATAATAGTTATGTAATCAAAGAAGAAGAAGTCATCCCCATTGTGGGAGATTGGCCAATTAGTGACATACTCCCATGGTCTCAAAAATTTCCTAACCCCAATTGCAAAAACATACAAATGAAGAATTCACAGACCCACTATCCCACACTGAGGTCCATCTTTGGATTGGCTCTTCCACACCATGTTCTGACACAAAAAGCTAAAGTTCCTTATCCATTGATGATTTTTTGTAGTACAAAATCATGTACATCAGGTGAGAGTAATGTTTGAAAGTGGGCTTGGGGTTATCTGAATGTATCTCTACCAATCCAGCATGGATAGCCTCTACTATATAGCCAGCATAATCATAATCAGTGTTGACTTTAGGGTGTTGGATGTTCATAGCTATCATGAGTATCTCCTCAGATATTGTAGAATCTCCATCAAGGCCTAGGACCCTACTTACACCATAAGCAGTGCACTTTACATAATGATGAAACAGAGATAGGTCAAAAGGTGGCTTGAAATTGTCTGGAATCTTCACCAATTTCCTATCTACTCTGGGCATGAATTTAGGCATTTCATATTTCTTTATCAAATGTTCTCTTTTGACATAATCATCTTTGATTTTATTCAAGTCAATATCAGTGCATAGGGCACCGGTAATTCCAAATACCTCAGCTACTGACCTCCTATCTATGGAAACTAGGGTTGCTTTGTTCTTTTTTCTAATTACCCTAGCCACTGGGCAATAGTTTTTTGCTAGCTGCTTAATGAGACCAATATCTACATAGATGTCAGGCACAATTAATTTAGCCATATTTAAATCCCATGGATTGCAAATTGGGACTGGCTTAACCCTATTATTCCAAAAATAATGAAATAGAGTACTACCAGAGTAGTCTGTGGTTACCGGATTTCTGCATTGAGACCACTTGTCGCTCCATTCTTCCCAATCTGCGCTGTTGGTATTCAGAGTCCCAGGTAGCAATTCAACAAATTCTTCAGTATACTTCTTTGGTGCGACTTCCTTATTCTTTCTAGACCCCTGTGAGGTAGTAGGAACAATTGCTTGACTCATCCTTCCCTTTTGAATTTTACTGTCTCAAAAACAAAGCTTCAAATCAACAAGCTTCTTACTCTTCGCAGAAAAACTCAGAATGCAGAAATGAGAGTTGTACAGAATCCAACTCAATCATTTACACTTATAGCCATTTAAGGACTGTGTCTTGTCATCTTGAAAGCTGAATTCCTACACTTGAAATGTCACAAAGATTTCATTCTGTCATTAATACTGCGATCAACTTGCACTGTTTGATCCTAGCTGGAAGAGAGTGTACACTTTTTTCCATCTGGCACTCGTCAGCCTGAAACTTGCCAGCACATTGCACTTTATTCACTTTTAGAAATACCCTTGTGAGTGAGCGACGCATCCCTGTTATCTAACTGGTTGCATACTTGCCATCCATCCTTGCTCCACTTTTCACCTTCTGCGAGTGAGCGATGACCTAAATCTTGAACCTCATCTCATGTCTGTCGCATACTCGATATCCTTTCATGCTTTTCTTTTGGGTTCATGTGAGTGAGCGATGCTTTCTTTACCTTTAACATGTCGCACCCTCGTGAGTTAACTTTTTATGTCACCTGAGTCTTGGTGACTAAGCGACTGTGCATCTTACCTTTTAGCTATTTCATCATCGCACACTCGCTGGCTGTTTAAACTACAACTTTTGGATTTGGGCGACTAAGCGACATTCATCTCTTTACCACATACTCTGTCTGGTCACTCACTCGTTCCACTTAATACTCTAGCTTTATCTTATGCGCGAGTGAGTGATGGCATTAGTTTTTTTCTCAGTCGCAAACTCGCGAGCTGAAAAATTTCTCTTCATTACTGACTGCGAGTGCGCGACGGAGCCTCTTCTTTCTTTAGTTGCCTACTCGCAAGATCTTTTCCTTCCATCTCTGTTGATTAGCGAGTGAGCAATGTCTTTCCTTTTTTAACTCATCGCACACTCACGAGTTAACATTTCATCACCTCAAAGCATCAGCGAGTGAGCAAGGCATTGAATGGTCTCTTAGTCACTCGGTCACGGACTATCATGAATCTTGAAACGTACTTGTCTGACTGAGCGATGAATGTTCATATCAGTACTTCATGCCTTCGCCACACACTCGCACTGCAAAACACAACTGAGTTAGAACCTAGGCGAGTGGGCGACCTTCAGGACATAAGCTTGTCATGCAGTCACTGACCTTCTTTTGATATAAAATTTTGACTCGCGAGTATGCGACTGCTTCAAATTTAAACAGGACTTGCTCGGTCGTAGAGTATGAGATAAATAGCATAACTTTATAGCGACTGCGTGACATACATAGTTTTAACTTGTCGCTGACTCGCTAACTTAAAACTTGACTTTCATAAGGCATCGCGACTGCGCAATTTACAACTTTAAAACATAGAACTCGCTCACTCACACACAGATCAAAACTAGACATAAACAGATCGTGATTGCACGATTCTTTTCATTGACAGCTCGTCGCCTACTCGCACAACTTAAAAACATTTCAAAAAGGCCGACGCGACAAAGTGAGCAGACTTAAAACATGACTTCAAAAAGGAATTTGACCTCTTTTACGTGGCAAAGCACAGGATTTGAAACCAAGAAAGCCTGGGAAAAGCAAAGGACCAAGAAATTCAAATTTTACCAATGCAGTGCTAACACCGCCAACCCAAAGAAACAAAAGAGGGCTAGGATATGGAAAAAACATAACAAGTACAACCATCTGAGATATAGATATACCCATTGACCGATAAAAAATTACAAAATTAAACTAGGGGAAAATCTAGAACATGCCCTAATCAATAGTATACTCCAACAATTATTTCCATCAGAAGAGGAACCCTCTAATTCCCAATTGAACCTTAATCAGACTATCTAGGATGATGGAGAAAGTGAGACATCTAATGATAATTCTAGTGACTGATTCCCATCAGTATGAGTGGTTATCCATCAATAATTCTAAGTTGTACATCCCTGACTATTCCCCTAGGTCTATCAGTACCATACACCTTGACAAAATATTTGACCAAATGAGCATAGAAGAAAAACCATGTATCGATAAACATATTGATGTCAATTCCTTAGGTGGTGCATCCACATCCCATTCCAATTTTGTTGGAACTATCACCGTGGTTTTGTTCACCCAAACAGAGTCATCCCCCCACATGGACCTTTGTCTAGTCTACCACAAACTGATAGAATGGAACCAAAAAGGACAACCTGACATAGATATTTTTGAGAATGATGAATCCATCACATACTTCATGGGGCTTCAATAAGGAATACCATTAGGAGAACACAAATAAGGCTTTTCCTTTAACCTAGACAGATCAAATAATGTGGGGAATAGGCTCCTCTTTCCAGTCACAAAAGAAAATTCAAAAGAAAAAAATAAAAATTAGTAAGTGAAAACCGAAAGGCACTTTTTGACCATAAAAAAGAGAAAAAAATTAAGGACATACCTTCTAGTGAAAACCTCTCTGAGGTTCCAGAGTATGGAAAGTTGGAACTCCTCCCCTTAATAAAAGAAAAGTTAGCATTAATATCATAAGTAATAGAGGAAGTCAATATAGGGGATGAAAAGAACCCTAAAAATATCTCTTTGGCTAAATCACTTACATTTGAGGAAAGAGAATGGTTCATTAGTTTCTTCAAGGAAATAAAAATCAACTTCATGTGGTCTTATGCACACATGCCAAGTTATGATATGGAGCTAGTGCTACATCATCTGCCACTATTATCAAATGCAAAACCTATTAAAAAAGATGATAAAGATGCATCTGCACATCAATTTACTTGTCAAAGAAGAAGTCAAGAATCTCTTAAATGTAGGATTCATAAGACTAATTCCATTTTGTGGATTGGATATCTAATCTAGTGCCAGTAAAAAAACAAAATGGCTAGATCTGTATATGCATAGATTTCAGAGATTTAAACAAGGATTGTCCCAAGGATGGTTTTCCTCTACCAAACATTGACATGATAGTTGAACTTATAGTAGGGCACAAAAAATTTTCACTCATGGACGGTTTCTCTTGATATAACCAAATCAACATTGTACTAGAGGACCAATACAAGACAACAATTCAAAGATGTAGGTGCAACTTATCAAAGGGAAATGACCACAATCTTTCATGATATAATTCATAAAACAATGGAAGATTATCTCGATGATATACTAGCCAAATCTATGCTCAAGGAAACTCACCTACAAGTTTTCGGTCTGATATTTGATTGAATGCAGGAGCACAAGGTTAGACTCAACCTAAAAAGGTGTGCATTTGGAGTTACTGCTGGAAAGCTCCTTCGATTCATTGTATCACACATAGGAATCAAAGTAGACCTAGAAAAGGTCAAGGCCATCCATGACATGCCACCACCAAAAAATCTGAGGCAACTACAGGGTCTACAAGGCAGACTACAATCTATTAGGCAATTCATCGCCCAATTGGCAGACAAGTGTCACCCATTCTAGAACCTACTACATAAAGATGTGAATTTTGTGTGGACAAAACAATGTGAGCAGGTGTTTCAAACCTTCAAATATTATTTATTTAAGTCCCCTATATTGGTACCAGCCATTCAAGGCAAGCCACTCCTCTTATATATCTCAGCAACAACATCAGCCCTAGGTATTCTTTTGGCACAACACAATGACTAGGGCAAGGAAAGAGCCATTTACTACCTCAAAAAGCATTGGTAGGCTATGAGATAAATTATTCAAAAATTGAAAATTCATGTCTTGAAGTTGTCTTTGCTTCCCAAAAGTCAAGACATTACATTTTGAGTCATTAAACAAAGCTCGTAGTACACATAGATCCATTGAAATACTTGTTGAGCAAAGCAGCACTAATAGGATGACTCGCCAAATGGGTCATGGTCTTAAGTGAATTTGACATAGAATACATGGATAGAAAGGTTATCAAAGGGTAGGTAATTGTGAATCAACTAGTAGAGGCACCAATACAAGATCATCAACCTATAGTGTCTGACTTTCCAGATGAATTGATCCTCATAGTACAACCAGCAATAAAGGTCTATCAATTATTCTTTGATGGGTCATGTACAAACCATGGTGCAGAAGCAGGGCGAGTACTCATTACTGCACATAATGATGCAATTCTTAAGTCTTTTTTACTCAAATTTCCATGCATAAACAACATAGCTGAGTATGAAGCTTTGGTCATCATATTGAAGACAACTATATAATGGAGGATAAAGAACCTAACTTATGGTGATTCCCAATTATTCATCAGTCAATTCAAAAATGAATATATGAAAAAAGATGAAAAAATGATCCTATATAGAGAGTTGTTGGACAAGTTGCAGGTTTATTTTCATTTCATTATATTTGATCAGGTTCCAAGGGTTCAAAATAAAGCAGAGGATGTGATGGATACTATAGAATCCTTGATCGACATGTCAGGTAATGAAAGCAAATTCCAATTTCTGGTAGAACAATTAATGATACCACCACATAAAGCTCTGATAATAGAGTCAGTGTATGCCCTTGTTGGTCCTGAGTCCCCTTGGTACCATGATGTATATAATTACCTCCAAAATAGTACCCTAAAACCTGACCTATCTAGAAACCAAAATAATTATGTCATCTAACAAGCTTCTAGGTACACCCTTCTCACAAATACTCTATATATAAGAAGTCTAGATGGAACACTTTTACAATTTCTAACTTCCATGGAATTCCAGAGAGCCTTGTACAAGTTACATGAGGGAATTTTTGAGGCCCACGCAGGTGGTAATAGTTTTATAAATAATATCATCACAGTGGGATACTATTGGCCCACAATAGAAATAGATGCTAACAAATATGTGCAAAGGTATCGACAATGTCAGATTCATGGAGCTCTTATTCATGCACCAGCTCAAGAACTCAACCCCATCACTTCACCACGGTCATTTTCAAAATGGGATTTTGACTTAGTGGAAAATATTAGACCAACATCTTGTAATGGTCACAAGTACATAATTGGAGCGACAGAGTACTTTACCAAATGTGTGGAAGCAATTCCTCTCATGTGCATTAATAGTAATAAAATATCCATGTTCATAATAAACAACATCATCTGTTGATATGTAACCCCTCAAACCATACTCACAGATCATGCTGCACCTTTTCAAAATTAAAATGTTGAAGATCTCTGTGAAAAGTTCCAGATAAAGAAATGTTTCTCTTTGTTCTACTATCCCCAAGGGAATGGAAAAGATGAAGCCACTAAAAAAACCATACTGAAGATGTTAAAGAAAAAGGTTAATGAATTTGGGTGAGACTGGCATTTGTAGCTCAGTCCTGCACTATGGGCATACAAAACTAGTGTGAGAATCCCTACAAGAGAAAATCCATTCTCACTAGTATATGGATAAGAGGTGTTCCTATCCCTCAAAGTTGAAATTCCACCCCTTAGAATCTCACTAAAATATATCATTTCAGATGAAGACTATAGATTAGCTAGACTCAATGTGTTGGTGCTCAAATCAACACATTGGATTTCCTATGGACTTTCCAATCCAATGTTTGGAAACCCAAGTGATTTTTCAAGCTAACAAGTCTCAACCAAAGGCAAGGTTGGAACTTTTACAATTATGGCTATGTAGGACCAAGGCTAGTAGGCCTATACCTCAACCTTAATCTATTGGTTGGAGATTTTTTTATAGCAGATTGAATACACTTCAAACCTTCTTTCTCAAGTATGGCAAGGGCACTTGAAAGAAATCAAACTGGAATCAATACAACATAAACTGCAAGACTAAAATTCTTTTGTTAATTGTAAGAATGGTTTAAAAATATGTGTAAATTGAATGAATGTTGAATATAATATCTCAACAACTTTAAACAATGAACTAAATGACTATATCCAATAATTGATAATATTAGTGCATGTTTCAACTTGGGCAATAAAGTTAATTCACTTTCAATCCTATGTACAACCCTACAGTATATATTCCAACATTTGGAATATGAAAATAAATTAAGCCTATTTATATCCTTTCTAGTTCAAATGAATTTAACTCCTTTGGTTGGGAGACTAGTTGAACAAGAACTTGGAAACACTAACTTTTCATGAACTTCTTGATAATCAAATAGGGATATGAGACATGTAAAATCTCTACACAAGAATTGCAAGAATAGAAATTGAATCCTCCTTCAATAATTGCAAGGTAATAATTGAAATTATGTAAGATTTCTTACTATAAGTGTTACATAAAACACTAATATTTTATTAATTTTGAAATAATAGTACATTTGAGTCCATCTTGCAGTTGTGATCAAATTATAAAACTAGGAATAATAATAATGATAATATTAATCCTCTTCACATGGTCTTGGAATCCCTATTTATATAATATACAAGGGATGTATACAATCATCTAACCAATGTGTATCTTCATAAAAAAAACCTAACCCTAATATCAACAACTGAACATTATAGTTACAATTAAGGAATAATTTACATCCTTATCTAAAAATCTTTGCCGACTGTTAGGATTCATAGTAATGGTCGCTAAAAAATCACTTGTGATTTATCTAAGATAACTTACAAAATTATTTTGTATATGATCATCATGGTGTCTTGATCATATATTCATCCATATACTCTTCCTGATAGTGGATATCATCAATGGTATCTTTAACAGCTTCATCATCAAGAGAAAGATCATTGATGTTGTCAACAATCCTCTAGCATCCTCTATCCTCATAAATATTCTTTTCAGAATGTCTTGATGTCCTAATCCTTCAATCCTAAAGATCATATTATCCCATCAGTAGACAAATCCATGGTACTCTTCATCCTCAAAACCTTGCATAGAAAATGATAACGACATATCAAATAATAGACAAAACCCTAACTAGCGTAAAATATAATTAAAATATTAAAATTATATAAAGAAATCCATGTCAACAATTCCACCCAGTCATCTTATCCTTTTCATCATTGAGGGCATGTGTCATCATTGTTATATTCCATAATGGATAAAGAATGTTTAGTTTTTGATCATGGGATCACGCCAGCCATCAATTCCTTTTGTGTTTTAACAGTCGATCATCATTACTTAGAACTTGTGGGTCTAGGACATACGTCATTCAGGCATGATCATGTGAAGGCTAAAACATGTACATCTTCCTATTTTGGGATCATTCCCACCATCAATCTTTGTCATTCTTTAAACACCGATCAACCCTAAGCTTCCCTTAAAACTTGATCACCTTTTTCACTTGGTTAAAATGCCAGCGTTGATCATACCCACATGCTAAAAGAAATGAGCTTTAGTAGCATGAAATTTAATCTTTCTTCAAACTGATGTGCAGCCTTATAAACTTTCTCAATCAATCTGGTATTTCCAATTGTTATCCTTGTTGTCTCATTGCTTAGAACATCTGTGGGTCCAGAACATGTGGAGACAATGTGTGATCTCATGAATAGTAAACAATGTGCATCTATTCTTAGCTGAATTATGTCTACCATCGGTCTTTTTCAAAATTTAACCATAGATCTTCCTTCATCACTCAGAGAACTTGTAGGCCTGGGACACATGGTGAAAATGTGTGATTCTATGATGGATAAAGATCATTCACTTCTTGGTTTTCAGAATTATGCCAATCGTTGATCTTTGTTGAGGTTTAAATCATAGAATAGATCTGCGCAAGAATATGAAAAAAATAAAAATCTTGCAAAAACACATGCAATGGATAGAAATATGAATTTAAAAATGATATTAAGAACACTAAGGTAAAATAGTAATACAAAAAAAATAAATCTCATCGGCATAGGTATAAAAATACTTCCCTGAGCTATTTGGATTTGCAAATTGATTAATAAATTTGGGTTCCACCAGTGGCTCTTTTCATAGATGTATGTTCATACCTGGACACAACAAGATCTTAGTTGTCTCTGGAGAAGAATACCAAAAGAGAAATAAAATAAAACATAAAAAAGTAAATTAAAATATAAAATTTAGAAATAATCCCTTTTCAAGAGAAGAACAACTTCAAATATTCAGCACGAGTTGGGAATTATTGAATGTACCCTTCTGTGTCTTGTACAAAATAATTGTTCTCTCCCACATTCTCAAAACATACATAAGGTCCTAGCTAGAAAGCTTTAAATTTTTCATGTTTTCCTTTGTCCTAGTGTTTAGCATTCCATTTCATCACCATATCTCCCTTTTGAAAATTCCTCTCTGTGGCCTTTTTGTCATGCAAAGATTTCACTTGGAACTATTTTTTTAACATTCTGGCTTTGTGCATTTCTTTTGATTTCATCTAGTTCTACAAGCTAATCCATCCTATTCTCCATGAAATTTATGTCTTATAGCTATTCTAACCTGAAAAATTTATATATAGGAAGTAAATTGTTCAAAGGTAATCTAGCCTATTTCCCATAGACCAAATAATAAGGAGAAAACCATTTTAAAATTTTAATTGTTACTCTATTTGCCCAAAGTGCTAAGGGAAATTTGGAGTCCCATGCCCTTTTTTTATTTCTTAACATTCTCTTTATGATTTTCATTATATTCTTGTTACTTGACTCTACCTGACCATTTCCTTGTGGATGGTAAGGGGAAGAGTATGAAAAACTAATACCATAAGTATTGCAAAAGTCAGAGAGCTCCTTGGGTTTGAAACACATGCCATTATCACAAACAATCTTGCAAGGAACACCAAACCTTGTAAGTATATTCTCTATTAGGAATTTTATCACCATCTTTCTTGTGTCTTGTCTAGAGGGTATAGCCTCAAAAAATTTAGTAAATTAATCTATTGCAACTAAAGTCCATTTGTGTTGTCTACTGGATACATCAGCAATTTCACCAATGCAATATATCCCCCACATTTTAAATGGCTCTTCAGTGGAAAAAGTTATAAGGGGTAACACAACATCATATATTAATTTCCCCAAAAACTTTTGACAAGCCTCACACTTTCTAACATTTGTGTAACAATATTTAAACACATGTGACCAATAATACCCAACATGTAATAACTTGTGAGAAGTAGTTCTTTCTGAAAAGTGGCCACCACATTCTCCATCATGCAACTCCTTCAATACTGAATCTGCTTGGTACATACCTAAACAAAATAAAAGAACACCTTCTCTATTTTTCCAATATAGGTCACCTTATATCAAAACATACTTAGATGCTCGTAAATTTATTGTTCTTTTCTGATTATCATTTAAACCTTCTTGACATTTCATGTGTTTTAAGGAATATACTATATCAGTATACCAAGGGCATTTCTCAATACTCACTAATGATTTATCAGAGTTCACCCGATTGACTTGAAATGCCTCAAGATTTGATTCAATAATAAGTTTAGCAAGACCCTGTCCTCTAACCAATTTTGTGATTTGGATCTCCATGTCAAACTCCTGGACCTGATTCACCCATGTACATCTTCTACATCTAACCTCTAAGTGCCTAAATATGTGTTTAATTGTTGTATTGGGTACATAAGTTGTCACCTTTTCCTCTACCAAGTATGACCTAAAATATTTCACTACTTTAACAATGGAATAAGATTTCTTTTTATTTATGTCATAATTCAATTCTACTGCTTGAAGAGTTTTACAAAAAAATGCTATTGGTTGTTCATAGACCTCATCATTTTTTATAACATAACAAAAGTATGATAAGAGGAAAAAGAAAATAACTAAAATGGTTTATAGAAATAATGTTTTTTAAGGACTGGAGCTTCCTTGATTTCTTTCTTAATATTATAAAATGTCTCTATGGCCTCATTCACCCATTTAATCTCTACACCCTTCTTGACCATCTTGGCAATAGGTTTAACTATTTTTGTGAAATTTGGGACAAATCTTCTTACAAAGTTTATTTGTCCAAAAAAAGACTAGATTCCTTTAACATTTTAAGGGACCTAGATTTTTTCTATAGCTGCATTCCTTTCAGGGTCTATTCTCACACCATCTTTTGATACAATGTATCCAAGTAACTTCTCTTCAGTTACTCCAAAGTGATATTTCTTTGGGTTCAGATATATCCCATATTTCAAAGCTCTTTTAAATATTTTCTCCAAATTTTTACAATGCTCCTTTTCCTTATTTGAATATGCAGTCAGATCATCTTGATATACAACCATGATGAGGTCAATCAAGCCATCAAAATCCACATCCATTTCTCTTCGGAATGTTGCTCCTGCATTAGTTAACCCAAAGGGCATCCTTGCATAAACTTAGGTTCCCCAAGGAGTGGTAAAAGTTGTCTTGTATTTCTATGACTCCTTAACCTTCACTTGGTTGTATATTGAAAATCCATCCATCATAGATAATAATTCATTTCTAGTAACCTTCTTCAATAGAGCCTCCATATTAGGTAATGCATAGTTATTTTTAAAGATGATACATTCAAATTTCTAAATTCGACACACAACCTTACGTCTCTATTTTTATTTCTAACTGGGAACCAAGTTTGATACCCATGTAGAATGTATTATAGGCACTATTATTCTTGCATCCCTTAATTTAGAGTTGAATTTTTGGCTTAGATTGTGTGGCTTAAAAAAAAAACATACACAATCTAAGCCAGAAATTCAACTCTAAATTCAATGGATTGTGGAAATCTGATCAATTTAATCCCTTAATTTGACAAGCTCTTCCCTCATCTTAGGGAATAACATTGGGTTTATAGGACATTGTCTTCTCCTAAAAGGCTTTGCATATGGTTTTAAAGGGATCTCATTTTGAAATAAGTCTTCACGGAAATGTATCATCAAAAAATGGAAGCACTTCCATTTTGGACTGGTTTAGCCCTCTGAGTAAGTGGTTTGGGGTCATATCAAATGCCTTGAATGGGTCTCTGACTTGGATCTGGCTTTTCCCCTTGTCCTGCCCCATTTTCCACTTCTCCCCGGCCTATTTCTGGCATCTTGATTTGTAGATTTGAAGTTCTTGACCTTAGGGTCAAGGTCGACCTTCTGGTTCAAGGTTGACCTCAATCCTAACCTAGGTCAAGGTTTACCTCAACCTTGACCTAGTTTAGAGTTGACCTTGACCCTAACCCAGGGTCCAAATTTCAATTTTTGGGGGTTTCCAGATATCGGGTTTCAGAAATATTTAATTCCTGCTTCCGGGTCAGCTGTTTGGGTCGTCGAGGGAAATGACTCTTTAAATTATATTTAATATAGGTCATATTATATAGGTATAGGTCTAATTGGAATTTAATTATCCTATGTAGGCCTCTCTAGAAGATTGGGCCCTAGATTGGTATATAAGGAAGCTTTCTCCTCTCATTTTCTCTAAGTGAAATATAAGTGTGAAAGACAAGTTAAGAAGAAATAATTGAAACAAGATAATAATATAATGAAGCAATCATCTACTCTCAAGAATTCAAGCATCCAATTCATCAAGGAGATCCATTGGAAGCCATTGAAGGATTCAAAGCTCTATGGAGCCCTCTTGTTGAAGATTTCTCCATCCACATTCATGCAAGCCTCTTCCTATTCCAAGAACCATTCAAGATTGGTGTTGAAGATCTACAAGAAATTGATTTGAGACATCCTAAATACTACATTACATATTCTACATTCATTTGGAGCATACATACTTGTGGATCCAAGGTTTCAAATCCTCCATAAGGGTTTCTATACAAGCAAGGTGAATTCGTTCATTTACTTTGTTTATTTATGAAATTTCAATTATATTATAAGGTTAAATCCAAAATTGGGGTTTGACCAAGGCAAACCCCTCCCCCCAACAAAAAAAACCATTTTTCTTGTAGGTATAGGTACAAGACAATGAATTTTAGATCATATTTGGATACCCTTTTCAGCCAACTTTCAAGATCCATGAACATATTTTCCATTGAAGCAGTGCAGGTCAAGGTCAAAATTTTGGAGTACAATTGCACCCCTGTAAGGAGGTCATGGTTGACTTGACTTAGAAAATAAAAATATTTTTGGGTTTTGTCCATCTCTGCATTTCTGTTCTAGATCTAGTTGCATAATTTCTTGAAACTCAACACAGACATCAAAAAATAAGCTTTTCCAAATCTTTTGTATTTTGAGGTTTGTACTTGTCTTTAATTCATTTCAATTAAGGTTTTAATCAATTCAAATTTATTATATACTCTTCATCCATAATTGGGGAATACAAGGCTTTCTTCTTTCTTCTTATTTCTGATCGATTGACACATTAACCATTTTCTCATGGTTGATCAAAGTGAATCTTTCCTTTGTGAAATTTGGGCTAGGAGGAGAATCTTATCTTCCCTCAATACCATTCCCACATCATCAAATATATCTCTGTTGGAGATTTGATTCTGAGCAGTTGATTGATTGTATGTTTGTCATTGATAACAACATATAATACACAGTAGTAATTCTGTATGTACTTATCAGAATGATGATATGAAGACTTGTGTGGATAGATACATGTTTTTGACATGTTTATTATGTTATGTTCATACACGCAGACCCAGATATGATGTTTCAATAAAGTTATGTAATTCTGTTATTGGCAGTTACAGTTCTAGAAGTGTAACTATTTAGGGCTGACATATATCACGTGTTTCTTGAGTTGCACCTATCTTCTATATATGCATGTGTATATTCATGATTATTTATGAGTTGATGATATTAATCCAAAGGTGCTAAACGTGTTTCAAGAAGATTGCAAAGTTAGAGTTAAATTGGTTAGGCCAACTTAGTGAAGCGTCACGTCTATTCAGTTTATACTTGTGCAGTTGTAATAATGCTTGTGTTCTTAGTACATTTGACAAGGATGTTATGAAGAGTTTTCTTATAGGTCCCATGATCTCATACTTTGAGGAAGATACTTATAGCAAGTAAAAGGTGACACGCTAAGTGTGAATGATACGAAAAGATAAGAAAGATGTATAGAGTAGATTATCAGAGTTGGCTCATTCATCAAGAGTCTATGTTAAGAAGAAGTGAAAGATTGTGATACATTGGAACTGATCAAGAATATAGGTCTACTCTATAGTTCATCATAAGATATAGTGCATATCTATTATACAAAAGTTTGTAGCCTTCACCATCAAGTAGTGAGCTTTTGGACAGTGAGTCCACCACCCCTAACAGGGTTATTTGTAAAAGACTCCTAATAGGGTCTGACCCTTAACCAGGTCACTATACTTATTACATTGTAAAGTACAAATCCTAATAGGGTTGAGATATCTTCTAACAGGGATTACTATAAACAAGTATAGTTCATTGTGGGTGCTAATTCCCACTGGGATTTTTACCATTTGGTTTCCCTGTAATCAAATTGTGTGTTGTGTACTGTGTTATTTGATTAAGCATTTACTTTTTTGTATTCTGAAGTTAAAGAAGTAAACTTACTAATAACTGATTCACCCCCCCCTCTAATACTATTCTAACAATTGGTATCAGAGCCAAGTGCCTTGGAGAAGAAGCCTAACAACTTAAGGTAGATTAGATGTCTTACTTCAGAAAAGAAAGCCCTAAGTTCAATGGAGAAAATTATATGGATTGGAAAAACAAAATGATAACACATCTATAGTGTGTTGGCTTTGAGATCTTTGAAATTGCTACACAAGAGGTTGTAACTCCATCTCTGAAAGACCTTGCAAAGGATGATGCTACTAACAGACAAAAGGATATATTTACACATAATGCAATTGCTAAAGAAGCCCTAATCAACACCTTATCTGACAGTGAATTTTCTGAGATCAAGAAAATTGACAGAGCATATACCATATGGAAGTATTTAGAAGATATGTTTGAAGGAGATATTCAATCAAAGAATGCACGTAGGAAGACATGGAAAAAGAAATACAACAGTCTTGAGATGTTACCTAAAGAGAACATTAGAGGTTACAATCAGAGGATAAATGAAGCAGTCTCTAGAATCAGAAACAATGGTGGAGAAATATCAGAAGAAGATATAATGGACAAATTACTAACTACTTTGACATCAGACTATGAAAAAAAGATCAGTATTCTAGAGGAAACCATGCAATTCTCATAAGACTTCAAGAGAGAGACCTTGATCAGCAAAATCTCTGCATTTGAGATATCAAGATTGGAGACTGAACCTAAAAGTGAAATAGCTTTCAAAGCCTCAGTCCATGGTAAGAAATCCTTACACATCTCCAGTCATAATGAGAAACAAGAAGTTGATGAAGAACTAGAAGAAATCATTGCTATGATTGCTAGAAGAGAAAAGAAAGGTAAAGGAAAATATGAAGGATAGCTTCCATTCAAATTTTTTTCATGTAACAAGATTGGTCACTTTGCATCTAAGTGTCCCACAAGAGTCAAGAAGTTCAGATTTGATTACAAACCCAAATATAAGAAGGAATGTTATCATGCTGAAGAAGGTGTAAATGATGAAGATTCAGGAGAAGATGAAATTGGATTTGTTGCCCTTAGAGACATGAAAATGTTGCTTGAGGAAATGGATATTGAAGATGAAAAAGAAGAACAAAATCTAGCCCTAATCTCCAAAGCAGACATCAGAACTGATTGGATCATTGACAGTGGATGATCCCATCATATGACAGGTGACAAAGATAGATTTGTTCAGTTAGACAAATACAAAGGTGGTATGGTTAGATTTGGAGATAACACTCCTGAACCTATCATAGGTAGAGGTTTTATCACTTTGGATGGAAAGAACAAGACAGATGATGTTCTATATATTGATGGATTACATCATAACTTGTTGAGTGTTGGGTAGCTACTTGACAAGGGTTATCATTTGGAGTTCAAAGAGAACAAGTGCATCATTAACAACAAGGATAGAGACATGATTGCATCAGGCTCTAAAACTAAAGGTAATGTTTTTTAGCTCAATTCTAATGTAAGTTGTTTTTTTGCAAAGGTAGATGACAGTTGGCTATGGCACAAGAGACTATGTCATATCAATTTTGATAACATAGTAAAGATCAGTAATGTCAAGGCAATTAGAGACCTTCCAAGTATTGCAAAACTAGTTGACACAGTATGCAAGGAATGTGTTATGGGTAAGCATGTAAGGAGTTCTTTCAGAAGCAAGCATAACTCAGCTAAGAACAAATTGGACCTAGTGCATATAGACTTATGTGGTCCTACTCAAACAAGATCATATTAAAAAGAAAGGTATTTCATTTTGTTTGTTGATGATTTTTCTAGGATGATGTGGGTTGCGTTCTTAAAGGAGAATTCTGAAGCCTTTGAGAAGTTCAAAATATTCAAAGCTAAAGTTGAGAATGAATCCAGA
>MU225054.1:1650825-1682630 GCA_018584345.1 Thuja plicata
ATACATGGAACAAAAACACAGACAGAGGAACTGTAGCAGTTTAGAGAAATCTTTGATGAGGATATTGAGAAGATTGTAAAAGAAAGAGGACACCATGAACAGAGGATGTTTTTGATATCATATGTTGCCATTAATTTCAAAGGGGGAGATTGTTTGAGATTTGGTTCTGAGAAGCAGATTGATTGTATGTTTGTCATTGATGACAACATATAATACATAGTAGTAATTATGTATGTACTTATCAAAATTATGATATGAAGACTTGCATGGATAGATACATGTTGTTGACATGTTTATTATGTTATGTTCATACATTCAGACCTAGATATGATGTTTTAGTAAAGTTATGTAATTCTATTATTGGCAGTTATAGTTCTGGAAGTGTAACTATTTAGGGCTGACGTATATCATGTGTTTCTTGAGTTGCACCTATATTCTATATATGCATGTGTATATTCATGATTATTTATGAGTTGATGATATTAATCCAAAGGTGCCAAACGTGTTTCAAGAAGATTGCAAGGTTAGAGTTAAATTGGTGAGGCCGACTTAGTGAAGCGTCACGTCTATTCAGTTTATACTTACACGATTGTAATAATGCATGCGTGCTTAGTAGAGTCGACAAGGATGTTATGAAGAGTTTTCTTATAGGTCCCATGATCTCATACTTTGAAGAAGATACTTATAGCAAGTAAAAGGTGACACACTAAGTGTGAATGATATGAAAAGATAAGAAAGATGTACGTAGTAGATTATCAGAGTTGGTTCACTCATCAAGAGTCTATGTGAAGAAGAAGTGAAAGATTGTAATACACTGGAACTGATCAAGATAGCAGGTCTACTCTATAGTTCATCATCAAATATAGTGCATATGTGTTATACAGAAGGTTGTAGCCTTCACCATCAAGAAGTGAGCTTTTGGACAGTGAGTCCACCACCCCTAACAGGGTTATTTGTAAAAGAATCCTAATAGGGTCCAACCCTTAACTAGGTCACTATACTTATTGCATTGTAAAGTACAACTCCTAACAGGGCTGAGATATCTTCTAACAGGGATTACTATAAACAAGTATAGTTCATTGTGGGTGTTAATTCCCACCGGTGTTTTTACCATTTGGTTTCCCCATAATCAAATTGTGTGTTGTGTATTGTGTTATCTAATTAAGCATTTACTTTGTTGTATTATGAAGTTAAAGAAGTAAATTTATTGATAACTGATTCATCCCCCCTCTGAGACTATTCTAACAATCTCTTCATCACATCTCCATTTATACATATATTTATATCTTTATCTATTAAATTTTGGTGAACCCGCAATAGACAACTCTTTCTTTTTGCTGTTAGATTTACATTCCATGTTAGGTCTTGTATACATATTAGATTAGCCTTATTTTATGTTCTTGCATTTATATTTTCTTAGTTTAGTTCATTTACATTGCATTGGTGTATGAGATTTACTACCTCTATTCATACCTATAATATCCCGGTTAGAAGAATTCACAGACTTATGGGTTCCTTTGATCCTGAATATTCCTCTCCTTTCTGTAGGATCCTGGATGACAATTTGATCACTCATGATTCCAATAACTCTATGGAGAATAACTCTTCTCACTCATCTCATGATGAGGATGATGCTTTAAGATTTCCTCCTAAACAAGTCCAAAAAATTTCAACCGAACATGATAAAATGGAAAATTGACGTATTCAAGAAAATGATAATCAAGATTCTATTCAAGCTATAGAGGCTCTTAATAAATTCCTTTGTGATAGTGATCAAGGTGTTAATATATTGTGTGTTATTACTCATCTTGTACATTTAAATGTTAAACCTTTAGCTCAAGAAGCTCAAGATTTAGGATTTACTCCTCCTGTCACTAGTGTGGAACCTTCTTCTATTCCTTTATCTTGTAATCCCACTTATACTCCTCCTTTAGTGACTACATCTCTTACATTTTCCAATCCTCTAGCTTCAACTCTTCCACTTCCATGTCTTCCTATGAGTGTTCCACCAGTATCTTTACCTACCTCACAACCTTCTTACCATAGTGTTTCTTTTACCTATTCCAATCCTCTTCCAAATCTGGTTCCAAGTATTCCACTAGTTGTGTCTTCTATTTTCGCTACTTCCTACACTTTTCCTAGTGTTCCTAATGTTTGTATGCCTCCTATTTCTTCTAATGATTCCACAATCATTAGTCTGGCTCAAACTGTGTCCTCTTTACAACAACAACTTGCATCCTTAACTCAATCCAAGTTTAGTATTCCTACATGTGACATGAGTAGTCCTTTATCCCTAGACATTATTCATGCTCCTATCCCTCAGCAAGCTGATATGCCTCATCTTGTGCATTACAATGGTAAGGGAGATCCTGTCACTCATGTTAAAAAATTTCAAATCCTTTGTAGTGACTATGCTCATGACCATAGGATTTTAGCCAAGTTTTTTGCTAGAACCTTTCATTATATGGCCTTGCAATGGTATTGTTCCTTGCCTCCTTATTCTATTGATTCTTTTCCAAAACTTGCCAATACCTTTATTCAACAGTTCCAAAATAATATTGCTTCGCAAGTGTCCTTAACTAATCTGATGCATTGTAAATAGAATACTAAAGAGAAAATTACTAAATTTATTGATAGATTTAAGCATTTGTATGCTCAGATTTCTTATCCTATTCATGATATTGATATTCAACATATGTTTATTTCAAATTTGCAAAAGGATATTAGAGATAAGATTCTGCTTACTAAATTTACCTCTTTTCAACAACTTTGTGCAATGCTTCATCATTATTATTTATAAGAGAGTCAATTTGAGAGAAACACTCCAATGACTCCTATTCCAGTTGATAAGAGTGATGCTTCTCCTAATCCCAACAATTTTTAGAAGCCTAAAAACTATGTCAAAATCAATTTACAAGCAAATGTAGTTGCTGATCAAGTTGTTATTGCATCCCACAATGCCACTTCTGCATCCACTACTTTTTGTTTAAATTGTACATTTACTCCTCTTTCTAAATCTTTACATTCTATTATGAGTACATTGCTGACTTCTAATATGATAACTTTTCCTCCTATTTGACCTCTTCTTCCTACTATGATGGCATCAAAATCCTTTGATCCAAAAGCCTTTTTTCAATACCATCATCAGAATGGCCATGATACTGAGAAGTGTTATTCTCTAAAACATAAGGTTCAAGACTTAATTGATTCTAATGCTTTATATGTTGATAATTTTGATGGTAGTGAGAAAAAATATATCTCTCCTCCTAATCAAAACATTCAAATCTATATCAATCATTTTCCTACACATGATACTAATACCATTATTTAGCCATCTTCTATGAATATTGTTTATGATTCACAGATGGATGATCTCAATCATATTGTTAACCATGTGGAGCATGTTGTTTTACCTCAACCTGTCTCTCCACCTCAACCTTGTTGATAGGACTCTTATGACCAGGTTCGCCAATAGAAGTAAGTTGTCATCGAGTACTAGGATACCGACCAACTTTGCCTGTAAAGGTTGTCCAGGGAAATGAGATTCCCTAGGCCTCCAAGCATGTGAGAGTTGGGTCTCGACGGTGCGGGGCTCGGTTGGGAGATGTGACTATTTTTCAAGGGGGATAGTTGGTTATCTTCAACTCATCTTCTCCGGGGATTCAAGTAAGTGGGGTTTTCTCTAAGAACGCATTCACTTTAACAAATAAAATTCAAAAGATACTGTAGAGTTAGAGATATTTCATCTACCTATAGTTATACTAAACGTTCAAGACATAAAAAATGATCTAACACACTACACTAAACACCAAATAAATATACAACCATCAATTCATATTTTATCAGTAGCAAAGGAATGGAGGTCGTTAATCTACTTTAAGTATCAGAGCAAAGGACATGAAGAACACAAAGCATAAAATACCGTTAACCCAGAAGATAGAATGCCAACATCATTGAGAGAATTCATGCTTTTTCATTAACATTCCTTCTAGAAAGCATTGGTGTGTGGTACAATGGTGGCTCCAAGGGAGCATCTAACTACTGAAAAACTTAGGAACTATGGAGCATTGAGCTCTGCAACTAAGAACTGAGAAAACTAGATTGCTATTAACTTTGGACTGCAAAATCATCAATTTTGCCAACCCTTGGAATGAGGTCGGACTTATTATTTGTACACATCTTTTGATCTAACCCTAACCCTAACTTATTTTGCACTTTACAATAGAATACATTATCCGATGGCCGGTACTACCTGTGCCACTCTATAAAAGACCTAGAGACTGAAAAGGCCTGACATATCAAAAGAATAAGACAAGAGAGGTGGAGTGGAAGAATCAGCCTTGAGAAGAGAGACAAGAAGGAGAAAGAATAAATATGATCCCCCAGGGATTGAGGCTACATGCCTCATAAATAGGAAAAGCGGTGCCCTATCTCTGATGTGCCAGGAGTAACGTTGAAGCGGTGCCTTGAGAAGACCATCTGTCAGAAAACCTCTTACCAATCCGACCTGCCTTGATGTAGCTATCCACCTTTTGACAACCTTTGACAACCTTTATTAACTGCTACCCACCCTTTGGAAACCTTTATTAACTACCTTGAAAGTGACCGGTCAGCCTTGGGGACCGAGACACGGGTCACTTAAAGAATACAAAATGCAGGATCCAGAATTCCAGGATCCGGGAACTTGTGTTCCAAAAGAATAAAGAATGCAAAACATTTTCCCTGAAAGTTTTCTCTAGCCCCCAGAGAATCTCTATTTTTTCTTGCTATCAATGAAGGTCTAGAGGAGATGGGAAATTCCATCTTCATCGATGTCTTTAAAGCCAGCCCACCAGTACTTGGACACCTCAATCTATTCTCCCAGGTCTAGAATATTTCCCTTAAATTCTTCGGTCATATTTTCCGCATCGTGATAACTAAGCACCATGCAAGTTATTCGCGTCATTTTTTCTCTGTCTATCCCCTCCAAGGATTGATACCTTGATTCCATTAATTCATCAAACTTTCCCAAAACATATTCCTCTTGCGTGCATGTGTCGGTGGTAAATGGATCAACTCCAGAGACCTTTAAAACAAAAGACTTGTGTAAATTGAAAGAATATTGAACTGCATTGACCTTATCACATAGAGTCCCCACTAGTTTCTTAATTACCCCCAATGTGAGGTCAAGTCTAGAGTGCTGGGTCCTCACAAAATCAAATGACTCTTCTCCTAAAATTCTGGACTTGGAGACAATCTCTTCTCCGAGGCCGATGAGTTCTTCTAACTCAACCTTTCATGCCTCATAATTCTCAATGTCTCCCTCCCATATGCTGATGGTGGTTTTGGCCTGGTGTAAGACATGGCTGGCCACATATAAATCCAGGAGTGTGGATGCCAGGAAATGTTGGACATTTCCCAACTGGAAGGCAACCCATTCATCAACTGCTTGGGCCTTCTTCTTCATCACTAGTAATGATTCTATATCACTTTGAGGAAGTGGTGCATCTGATGTTGAGGCCCCCAGGGGAATAATGCTAATAGGTTGGGCTAGCTCAGTTAGTAACCCCATGAGGTTTGCATTTTTCTCCTTTTCTACCTTGAACTTTTGAGCTTATTTTTTGTAGCGAGCCTCCACTGCCTTGGCTGCTTTTTTCAACAGGTTCAATTCACCCTATTTTCCTCTCTTTCTCAATGACACCTTTGTGACATTATAATCTTTGGCCTCAGCCATTGCCTCATCTGCATCTGGGGAAGGTGTCATGATTACTATGATTATTTCTTCACCCGGCTTGGTTCAAAGAGTGTGAACCGTCTGGGCTTTCTTAACCTTAGGCGGGTTCTTCACCTGAGCCATCGTCTTTGCCAAAGAAAGATGGGCTTTGGGTGTTTATGGGGCCTTTCTCTTTAGATATTCCACCAACCACTATGGCAGTAGGGGTGGCTTTGAAGCCAAAATCTGATCCTGTTTCTTCTCCCTGATATCCTATTGTGCCCTTTCAATAGTATGAGTCTCCTCCGACTCCTCTATATCTTTCGACTCATCGACAATGTTTTCCTCGGTGATACCTATGTCCTTTACCCCGCCGTCTATATCCTCGGCAATATTTGGGTCCTCGTTATTTTCCCCAGGGTTTTCTTCTTCATCCTATTGTTTTTCTTCCTCGGCCTTTATTTCTGGGGTGTCTTCTTCTACCAGTACATCTTTTGGTAGTGGGGGAGGCAACGGGCCAAGATTCAATGTTTGGGCTGCAGTGATTACCTCCCCAAATTTTACATTTGGGAGTGGTGTTTGGAACATGACGGTTGGGGTCATGGTTGTTCCTGTGGGTCTGGTTTCCCAAACTGATGCCATTTGTTCATTTTTCTTTTGTTGGCCTGATACTCCCATATCCTGTATTTCTGGGACTTCGGAGGCAATCTCCTGTTCTGTCTCCTTTTCCTCTTTTATTTGTACCTCCTGCTTCTGTGGAGGTTCCTAATCTGGAGCATCCTCCTGCATGGCAATTTCCTCTACCTCCGACTGTATGATATCTCCCTGTAAATTCCCAAATTTTTCAGCCCTGAATACATCATCAAATTCCTAAGGGGGAGGATTTTCCGGGACATGAGCATGCTCTTGTTCTTTCTCCAGCTCTGGGGAGTTGGAAGAAACAATTTCTACTTGTGGGATTTGCGGCATCCCAAGCTTCGGTTCTACTGTTGGCTTTGGATTAAGCCTTTTTCCTTCACCTGGTAACTAAAGGAGGCCCCGCATCCCTTAGGGATGCCCGCTCTCCTTCTAGATCTATTCCTTTTGCCTTGACCATTAATGCTGCTAGAGAAGGGGAAGAGGGAGGACAGACCGGTCCGGTCATGAGCACTGGAGTGGCCAATCATGTGATTAATTTCTCCCTCATCTGCTGGGAGGCCTCTATTGACCATTTTAGTTGTTCTTTTATGGGGGTCTCCTATAGAGTTTGAGTTTCCATTATTCTTTTTCTCCTATCCTCTCCCTGTGAAGAGGTTTTGGCCCTGGAAGTCAACTTTTGTATTGTCGGGCCAGCCCTGCGAGTACTCCCGGGGCATACTCTCTTAAAGTATTAGTGGTTGTGCTCAACCATGTTGCAAGTGATTTCCTCAATGGTAGTCCCCTCTTGGGCGTTCCAGTCTACTGGTGGGAGGGCCATCTTGTCAATCCCCTTTGCCTTGTACTGGGGATCTATTATGGGTCCGGCGTCTGAGAAGTCATCTGGAAATTTTTGGAGCTTCAACCTTTCCATTATCCCCATGGTCATCCAGACATAATGTCGACTCTGGACTTCAACATCATCCTGGAAATCTTCCCAAAAGTCCTGCATGTGATATCGATGGGGCCCTGATACCCGGCGAAGTGCCAATGCAATTTTTCCAAGTGGATCAAATTTCTTCTGTGCTAGATAAAATTCTACTAAGTTTAGGCTCTTGAGTTTGTTGTCTGCCTCCTTGGCTACGGCCAAAATGCATGAGTAATTCCCACAAGTGATTGGGAATGAAACATTTTTCACCTTCTTTAAAGCATATAAGGCGTGCAACTCCAACAATTGTCTACAATATTCCAAGAGAATTATCTTGTTCCCACAATGTTTGGGCTACAAGTAAGGCTTCCCAGAGAAGCCGATTATCCTTATGTAAGTATGTTACTAGAATTGGATGTAGTAATGGCCATAACTTCTTACCAGATCCATTCCCTCCTTGGAGAGGTGGTACCCTGCATCCCGGGTAGGCATGAGCAGGTTGTAGTAGATGAAGGCATTGTTCACCCGACAGAAACTGGGGAAACTAGCCTCCCATTGAATTTGTGGGAAATAATCCCAGGGAGCCATCTGACCTAGGCCAATCCCAAGTACACCTAATGTGAGTAGCCCATTGGTGATAGGTCATTGTTGTGCTAAGGCCCAGAGAACATAAGAGGTCATATATAAATTGCACTTCTGGGCCACCTGAAGGAATTGAGAATCTACATGGTTAGAGAAAATGGCAGCCCAATCAAAGTATTCCCTACCAGTGGTGATGCCAAGAAAAAAATAGTACATCCACCCTGAGAACTCTTGGGCATGAGGTCGCCTAAAGATCTGGCATAGTGCTATCATCCCCATCTGGATACTTTCTTTAAACTTAGACCAAGGGATCTCTAATTTCATTTTCTTGGGGTCCCTCTTCAGAGTCTTGAGCCAATGGTTGTTCATGTATTGCTAGGCTATGACCTCCACCTGCTGAAATTTCCCTAAGGCATCAGATCTGGTAACGATAACTGGGTTATCAAACTGAGGAATCCCCAAACCTACCCAAAAAGTAGCAGCGTCGAGAGATACCATGGGGGTGGGATATCCGATCGAGACCGGGGCTGCAAGTATGATGACCCGGACGGAAGATTTGTAATGTGCCATAAGTGTGAGAATGAGCTCTAGGGCCTGCACCAAGCATGGGAAATAGGCGGCCTTCAGAATCCTGGAATCCCCGACGATGATCGCCAGTGGATCCCCGGACTGTCACTGAATGAACTTTATATTGACTAGGGCCTGCATCTCAGCCCACATTCCATTGCTAGTGTTGGTAATTAACTGAACATGGGACTCAATCTTTGATCCCATAATGATATTGTCCTTCAGGTACTTCATGCTAAGAGGCAATTTTTCTAAGGCTCTCTCAATTTTGGATCTAACGACTGCCCTGGTGACTGCTGTGGAGGGAAGTTCCAGACTCCCAGGTGGTGAAGATGCAGAATCCTCAGATATAATGAAGGTACATTGTTCTGAAAACCTGCAAGGCAAGGTGACTGTTAGAATTCATAGATAAATAATATTTTGGGATCCGAAGATCTTACCACCGAGGCACGTCCTTTTCCTTAAAAGTTAGTTTAGGTTCAAAAATCCTGAGAAGTACATATATATAATGCAAACTTAGAAAATTAACCCCTATCTGGGCCCGAGGGTTCTAGCATACTTGATGGGAGTAAGATGTGGGCTGGTGAAGACAAAAGACCTGGGGTCCGGAAAACTAACCGTTGGAAGATGTGATCAAAAAGTGAGCTGTTAGGCCTACGTGGATGTCACGTGGCTATGCAATAAATGGGGAGTTATGGCGATGGTGGCGCCAACTGTCCAAATACACAAAAAGAAGAGGCCACTTGGACAACCTTAAATGCATACATGGGACATAAATGGATCATAAAGGCTGGCTGACAGAGGAGAGAGAAAACCACATGGTTGAAACCAGCCAAGAGCCGAGTTTCAACTAGGTGGTATTCTATCTAGAATGCACTCACAAATTTGGATGAAATAGAGATGAAGCATGGTGAGCTCGATGTGAGATTGGAAAAATATACACAAAATATATACCTAAGTATAGTGGGGCTAAAGGATATATACATGAAAATGGAAGGATATACATCATATATACCAAATTTATAGTAGAATGAAAATGCAGAACGACAACCCTATACAAAATAGCACAGAAAATGTACATCATACACAATAATTTACACTACAAAGAGGGCGGACAACCCTCTAGTAGAGCCGACCCACCAACAGGTGGCGAACTAGATGACCAAAATGTAGAGACAATGTGAACAAACAAGATAGAAGACGCAAACAAAACACAACAAAAAGTAGGAAAATGAAGGAAAGAAATAGAGACACCAACCTGAAATCCAAAGAAAGAAAAGGAAGGAAAGGCACCCTGGACACTCTGCAACAGCTTCCACCTCCAAATGATCACCAACCAGCACCAAAAACAACTTGTAATTTCTTAGAACAACTTAGAATAACTCGCACTTAATTGTCGCTCAAATCGCTAAGGAATCACTCTAAAATGTCTTAAGTGTTTTTAATTATGGTAACTATGAAAATGACAGGTGATTCCTATTTATACCAGAGGTGAAAAGAAAGTTACCTTTCCTTCCAAAAACTCCAGAATAGGCAAACCTCTAGACTCTAGGCCCAGAGATTCCACTCGACCATACCCTCTTACGAAAAGAAGACATCATGGCAGGGAATCCCAGAGTCCAGGGTCCGGCTCCTGGACAAGGAATGACCAACTTTGGGACCAAGTCCCAGAGACATGAGGGAAAAAAACAAAAGCAAAACCAACACTGTGGGAAGGAAAACCCGGAGAAGGAAAATAAAGAAATAAAATAAAAATGCAAGGCAAGAGCCAAAAGCAAAAACAAAAAAGGGGGACCCAACATTTTGCACACAAAATGTAGGGATGGGGATGCAGGGCATAACAAATGGTGACTATCTAGGATGAATGCCTTAGTGAATTTGAGAACTACTGAATCTCTAGTTAGAAAAACTGGAACAAATCGTTACTCGAAGCATCTTACTTGTAAAGAGAAACATAACTGAGAAAATCTGGCCATACATGATTTAGTCCATGATCTTTTCATTAGTGGTGAAGTGTGTGCTTTGGAAGGAAATCAAGCTAATGACCTCTAAGAAAAGAAGAGAAGAGGCACTAAGAATATCAAACCCCAAAGTCATCAAATTCGCTCGTTTCTCCCAGAGACTAGAGTTTCGTCCCATTTCTTTTTTTCTTCTTTGTTATTTCTGGGTGGGAGGGCGGTACTTCTTTCACCATCAAGCTTAAGCTTAGCTAAATTTAATGGCGGTACTTCTTTCACCCTTCCACCCACCTTAATATCCTAGATGGGGGAGGAAAACTTTAGATCCAAGAAGAATATTTTAAAAGTTTATACTTGGGTCAACCAACTAGTGCAACCGATCTACCCTTGATATGTCTGATTACTTGTTTCTTAATTCTTTATTTCACTAACTACCAGAATTCCAAGGATAAATCTGATGAAGATTACTCATAATGTACTACCAAACTTGCAAAATAACTCTGGAGACCAGATTGATTCCACCATGGTAATAATAGATTCCTAAGTCCACCACCATGTTAAAGGCAACGTCTCGAAGACTAGATTTTATGTGAAGCATACCAGTCCTCACAAGAGGGGGAGCAAAATGCTAGAACCTGAAAAGAAGACAAGAAAAGAAAATACAAAGAAAAAGAAAAAGGCGGTCTCAGAAGATAGCTAGCAAGACTATTTACAAAGCAAGGCACCTCCCAATGAGGCACCGGGAAAGAAATATTTATAAGAAAGGGACTTTACATAAAATACAACTTTGGGAAAATCGACCTCATTCGAAGTAATGTTTGAGAAACTATCCATTGATGGGAAATGGGACAGGTTCTCCAGTCATGGTGTTAAGGTGATAGGTATTTTCCCCATAGATCTCTAAGATTAGGTATGGTCCGAGCCAGAGCCGTTGGAACTTGGTGTGCTTTCCTTTCTTTTCCCGTGCCTTATCTCACAAAAGGACTAAGTCTAAAATTTGAAAGGCCTTGTATTGGGCTCTATGGTCAAACCATCATTTTACTACTGCTTGGTGATGCATGAAATGTTCAAGGGTTGTGTCTCATTGCTCCTCCATCTACACCAGATTCAGGAGCTGAACCTCCACAATGTTATCCCAGTTGTTGAATTCCTGCATAAACTACAAAACTAGGATCTATAAGTTGATTGGGAATATTGGGTTCTAGATATAACCCAAATGAAATGAGGACATTCCCAGGGTAGCCTTAATTCAAATGTGACCTTCCCAGAGGGTGAATCTTAGCTTTTGGTGCCAATCACGGGGGTTCTGTTCTAATAGGTGTTTGATCAATTCAAGAAGATTTTTGTTTGTTAATTCAGAAACATTGTTCCCCTAGGGGTAATAGCTACTGGAAATCTTTAGAGTGATCTTCCGGTTATAGGTCCATTCAAGTAGTTGCACCGAAGAAAATGCTGGACCATTGTCACACACTATAGTGAAGGGCATTCCAAATCTTGTGACGATATTTTCTTTCAGGAATTTGATAACTACATTTGTCGTGTTGTTTTGCAAGGTATGGCTTCAGACAAATGGGTGCAGTAATTGGTTGTAGTTAAGATGTATCAGTGGTTGGTAGATGAGTTGGGGTTGATTTCCCTGATAAAGTCAAATGCCCACTAGGCAAAAGTCCTAGCCTCAAAGACTGGTTGTAAAGGCATAGCTAGGTTACGCTCATGATGTGTTGCGGTTTGGCATGTATGGCATCTTTGGACGTGAGTATAAACATCTTTAAATATGAGGGGCCAATAATATCTAGCTTGAAGGATCTGATTGGCGGTGGCGTCAGCTGAGCCATGCCCAGTTCCAAACTGCCCATGGAATTCTTTAATCATTTTTGCAGCTTGGTCCCTATCAATGCACTGAAGGTACACTCCCTCATAATTCCTATGGTAAAGCATAGAGTTTTTGATCATGAAGTGGGTTCTTTTCTTCCATAGGGCACAGCATTTTTTGGGAGGTAACCCCTCTAGGCATTTTTTGTTCAACAATAAGTATACCAGATCGGTGTACCACGGGTCTCGAGTGATAGACTCCACTGTGTAAGTTTGACATTCTATGTGGGGAGTCTCTTTTGCCATGACTCGACTCAGTCCCTGGCCTCGGAATATATTCATGGGTTGCATTTCCAAGTCATATTCCTAGAGTATGGCCATCCATTTCCCTCATCTCTCACCCAATTTTCTCTGCATCAGTAGAGATTTCACAGCCTGATCTAGGATGATAGTATGCACTTTGCTCCGGAGAATGTAATGTCAAAATTTCTTCACAGCGTGAACAAGAGAAAAGGCCTATTTTTCCAATGATGAATACTAGACTTCAGTGTTTTTAAAGGGGGAGCTCATAAAAGCTATGGGTCATTCTTCCCCCTCGACCTTTTGGGTCAATACTTCCATGGCAGAATGCGACGAAGTGAAGGAGTAAATATAAAATGGGAGGGAGTAGTCTGGGCTAGCTAGAATGGGTACCTTCATTATCGTTTGTTTAATTTGGGCCAATGCCCATTTTTCTTCAGGACTCCACTCAATCTCGGTATCCTTTTTCATCATTTCATTGAGTGGCTTGACTATCTTAGTGAATCCAGTGATGAACCGCTGGACAAAGTTGATCTTTCCAAAGAAAGATCGCATCTCTTTCTTGCTACCGGGCATTTGCAGATTTAGCAGTGCTTCAACTCTCTTTGGGTTAATGGATATACCCTTCTCGAAGATGATATGCCTGAGCAACTTCTCTTCAGTGACCCTGAATATGCACTTCTTGGGGTTGAGGGATATTCTGTACCAGTGACATCTCTCGCAGATTTGGGCGAGGTGGGCAGAATGGTCACGCCTGTCCCAGGAAAAGATGGTCAAATCATCCATGTAGATGATTATGCACTGATTCACAAGGCCCTTGAATGCAATGTCTATGGCCTTTTGAAATGTGGCCCCTGCGTTAATCAAGCCAAAGGACATTCTCCGATATGCAAACGTTCCCCACTTGGTGGTGAATGTCGTTTTATCTGTATCTTCATATTTAACCATGACTTGGTTGTATCCGGAGTATCCATCCAAGAAAGACATCATCTATGACCCATTCACTATCTACAACACCTCATCCAATGAGGGGAGAGGGTGATTGTCCTTCTTGGAGGCTCTATTCAAATTTTGGAAATCTATGCAGAGGTGAATTTCACCACTCTTCTTTCTAATAGGGACCAAATTGGTTACCCACGTAGTGTGCCGGATTGGAAAGATTATCTGAGCCGACAATAGTTTTTCCACCTCTTGATGAATTAGAGGCTCGATCAGCGGGTTGACTGGTCATTGCTTTTGCTGAAAGGGCTTAGCATCAGGTTTTAGTGGGATGGTACGAGTCATAATGGATGTGTCGTATGTCTTCAAATACTCATATCTCCATGCGACCACGTCTATGTATTCTCAGAGAACTACAAGAATCTTTTCCTTCTCTTTAGGGGAGCAGGAAGTACCAATGTGTATCATCTTTTTTTCACCGAGCTGGCCGATGTTTACTTTCTCAAATTCTCCTCCCTCAGAGGAGGATGATATCTTTTCCCATCCCCGAGGGTCTGAGTCGAAGATACATTCAAGCATGACCATCCCCTTCGGGATGGTGTTGGTAGGTAGGTCCATGATCCCATCATCTTCATCACCCTGTCCAATATCATCATGGTCTTGTTCCTCCACTATCTGGTCCTTGAAGAGACCAACATTGGCCATGAAGGCTAGGATATGCTAATCATCCTCAAAAACCTAAAAGTGGGTGACATTATTTGGAATGGATGGGGTGGGGATCATTTCAACAGAAAATCTCTGGAGTCATGAGCCGGCCATGGGCTCAAGTGTGCTGGCAGAAACAATGAGGGCATCTGGGACAAAATTTCATCATAGAGGAATAAGATCAATGTTGAAGGCATCAAAATCTTCAATAAGGCTCCAAGCCCGATTGTGGTATGCAGCTAGCCTCTTATCATGACATGTGTACTAACTCCAAACCTATTTGACAATCAACTCCGAATCACCCAGAGCCCAGTGGCAGGTGATTCCTTTCCTTAATGCAAATAGGAGTCCAAGGACCAAAGCCTCATACTCCATAACGTTGCTTGTGCAGTTGAACTATAGCCTGTAGGATGCAAGGAAGGATTTCCCTTGTGTGTTGATTAATTCTACTCTGACCCCACAGCCTTGTTTGGATCAGGACCCATCGAACTTAAGGGTCCACAAGTCATCGCTTGTAGTCTGGAGTTGGGGAGATGGAGCAGGCTTTGGATTATTTTTGGGAGATTTGGGAGAAGTTTCCTCCAGAACTAGTGGTGCATGGGAAAGGTTTGCCTCCGGAGTGGTTTGAGATTGAGATCCCTGGAGAAATGGCACTAAATAATTTCTTCTAGTAGGCATACTCAGTTCCGAGGAATCTGTTGTATGTTCTTTGTTCTGGAAGGCGTCGATGTGCCAGGTAGCAAAAGAAAGACAAGCCTCACACTCTATCTCTGAATGCTTCTGATAATGTACCCGGCACCAAGTGTCAGACAAGAGTGTAGTGGGGGTCACCGTGGCACCCTAAGAATTAACCCCAGCCCTCAACTTTTCTTCTAGGTCTTAGGTTCTCTACAGAACCATGGGATCTTCTCCCGGGGTGAAATCGAACATTAAGATTTCAAGGGGGTGGTACACCCTAGGGGAAGTCTCAGAGAATAAGACCTCATTAACCCTCCTGACTTCGGTAAGGGCCTGCTTCATCTAGGGTTCACTTTTAACCCAGATTTTGTTTGATTCTCCTTCACAAGGGAGCCATAAGTGGGAGAAGTCAGTCGAAAAGTATCCATTCAATGACTTAGACCAGTTCTGACTTAATAACATCCCGTAAGTCTCTGGGATGTCCACCACTTGAATATTGATTATTCTATCTATTTTTGGGTCTTGGATGAGTTGTATCCAAACATTTTTCAATTCACCCACCATTTTCACAGCAATTTTATCCAATTGAATCACTACACCATTAGATTGGGTGGGTCAGAATCTAAACTTCTAGCATATGGATAGGGGCATGATGTTGCCCGAAGCCCCAGAATCTACTAGATAGTTGTGTATGTTTTTGCCTTGTATGTTCATGCCTAGTAGCAATGGAGGGTCCTCTGTATTTCCCTGGAACATAGCCGCATTAGCGTCCTCAAAAGAGATATTCTTGGGCGGGTGACTGACAACTTTCAATTTTCCTAAGAGCTTCAGAAGAGACTTATTCTACTCGGGGCAATTTAGTAAAACCTTCATCAAGGTCATGGAGGTGGTGGTTTGTTCTAACGCCCTTGTGATGTCAAATCTTCCTCCTGGGAATTTGTGGCTTCCCTCGGCCAGGTCTTTTTCTTGGTTAGAGCTAGAACCTTTTGGAGGGACAGGTCGGTCAGTTGTATTGTCCTAGGGAGGAGTTTCCTTGGGAGGTGTTAGCATGTAAACTGGTCCTTTACCAACCTGGCTCTGAGTGTTGTAAGGAGGCCATGGGTTGGTGAAGGAATTGGCTTCAAAGGCCGAGATGTATTCATCAAAGAATCCCTGCAGTTTATATTCTTCTTTGTCTTCTTCAGAGGATCTGAAGAAGACAGTCTCACAGGTGAATGCACTGTGAGTTGGCTCTTGCACAAGAGGCTCTGGATGAGTAGGGTCAAATTCTTGTTGTTTGTCTAGTTGGGAGATCATGATGACCTTCTCTAGCATGGCACATTTTACCTCATTGTGGGAGCCTGTGTCATGCAACCTACACCAATTGGTCATGGGCTGAAAGTCTGCAATTGGTGTGAAATGGGATGGTCCAGCACCACTTTGATTGGCATTTTGGTTCAGAGGCAGACCTCCAGTGTTTGCATTATTGTTCCATTACTGTTGGTTGGGCTGAGGCCCATTGTTGAAGTTTCTTCCTCTGGCATTATTGTTTTGTTGGCCGGAGAAGATATTCCCTCTTTGGGAATTGGAGTTCTGGGGTGCATAAGACCCCACTTTCAATTGAACCATGTCCACAGTCAGGGTGGACAACATTCGCCAGAGGGATTCAACCTCAGCGGTCAGCTGAGTGTTTGTGTCACAATGTGATGGTTGTTGTTGTTGGTTCCCTGGGAAGGCAGTAGTATTTTACAGAGTTGAGGGTGGAAATCCTCCAGCTATGGGTGATTGGAAGAAAGGCACTTTGGATGGTTGTGTCTGTTGTTGTTGGTTTGGCTGTGGTTGGTTCCAAGGGAAAGATTCAAGACCTGGTATTTCCTGATTCTGTGATGGATAAACATACCAGGCCTATTATTCTATCGGCGAGGGTGGGGTATTTATCACCATCATGGGGGCACCCATTACTAGATTGGGGTTATATCCCCGGTGTAGGAAGTTCCACCAAGGATCATGTTGAAGGGCGTGCTCTGCCCAATCCTACCCAGGGATTTATTGAGGCCACGGGATAGTTCTAAGGCTAGGTTATAAACTTTCACCAAAGTATCCTAGTCACGCGCAGTGGTTGTTCTCCACAGGAGAGTGGCAACGAAGGGGTCCATCATGTTGAGATAGGTCTATATGGTTACTTTTGCGGATGGAATGAAAGGGCCTATGCACCACTTCAGGGCATGCTGGAACCCATGATTGAATGCTGCAAGGGGTTCATTTGGTTCCTTTCTGATGGAAATAAATTGGCTATGGGACCAAGATGGATCCACATGTATGCGGAAGGTAGCCAAGAAGGCATCCTCCATGTCCTGCCAACTATTGATGGAGTTGGCGGGAAGGTTAAGGTACCAGTTCAGTTTTCCCTATTCCAGGGATAGGGGAAACATCTGGGTTACAAAATCTTCATGTTGGATCCGGTGTCAGTTCATGGCATCTTTGTATGCTTATAAGTGTTCCTCTACGGTTTGTGAGCCTAGGTCCTCGTATCATGGGAAAATATTTTCTGGGTGCGAGGGTAAATCATTGGTTGCACCCAAAAAAGTTCCCATAGGGGACCCAGTATTTCTGAAATATGCAGCCATTTGGGGAGCTAAATTTTGAGTAGGTTGAACGCTGGTTCCCAAGATTTTCTGGGAAGTCTGGATATTCTGTGGTGCACTGGATCCCTAGATAATGGTGGCTGGTATGATTTTTGGGGTCTATTTCTTTCAAGCAAGAGGCTCGAGTTTGACAAACCTTTTGGGGTTAGGGGCTGATCTAAGGATTCTTTTAAATCTCACTAGGGAGAAAGACCCAATCCCACTAAAGGCTTGGCTCCTAAAACTATGGCTTGGGGAACCCTCAAGAGGTGTAAAATCAGAATCTTGAGAGGGGGACGAGTTCATGCCCTCCTTCTAGCACCAGTTTCTGTTGATGGGACTCTTGTGCCGTGTCCTCTAGCAGAAGTAAGTTTTCATTGGGTACCAGACTACTGGCCAACTTCTCCTGTAAATGTTGTCTAGGGAAATGAGATTCCCCGGGCCTCCAAGCACGTGAGATTCGGGTCTTGACGGTGTGGGGCTCAGTTGGGAGATGTGACTATTTTTTGAGGGGGATAGCTGGTTATCTTCAACTCATCTTCTCTGGGGATTCAAGTAAGTGGGGTTTTCTCCAAGCACACATTCACTTTAACAAATAAAATTCAAAAGATACTGCAGAGTTAGATATATTTCATCTACCTATAGCTATACTAAACGCTCAAGACATCAACAATGCTCTAACACACTACACTAAATACCAAAGAAATATACAACCATCAGTTCATATTTTATCAATAGCAAAGGAAAGGAGGTCGTTAATCTACTTTAAGTATCAAAGAAAAGGACATGAAGAACACAAAGCAAAAAATACCGTTAACCCAGAAGATAAAACACCAACAACATCATTGAGAGAATTCCTGCTTCTTCATTAACATTCCTTCCAGCAAGCACTGGTGTGTGGTACAATGGTGGCTCCAAGGGAGCATCTAACTACTGAAAACTTAGGAACTATGGAGCATTGAGCTCTGCCACTAAGAACTGAGAAAACTAGATTTTTATTAACTGTGGACTGCAAAATCATCAATTTCACCAACCCTTGGAATGAGGTCAGACTTATTATTTATACACATCTTTCAATCTAACCCTAACCCTAACTTATTTTGCACTTTAAAATAAAATACATTATCCGGTGGCTGGTACTACCTGCACCACTCTACAAAAGACCTAGAGATGGAAAAGGCCTGACATATCAGAAGAATAAGAGAAGATAGGTGGAGTGGAAGAATTGGCCTCGAGAAGAGAGATGAGAAGGAGAAAGAAGAAATATGATCCCCTGGGGATCGAGGCTACATGCCTCATAAATAGGAAAAGTGGCACCCTGTCTCCGATGCACCAGGTGTAACGTTGAAGTGGCACCTTGGGAAGACCATCTATCAAAAAACCTCTTACCGATCCAACCTGCCTTGATGTAGCTATCCACCTTCTGACAACCTTTGACAACCTTTACTAACTGCTACCCACCCTCTGGAAACCTTTATTAACTACCTTAAAAGTGATCGATCAGCCTTGGGGACCAGGACATGGGTCACTTAAAGAATACAAAATGTAGGATCCAGAATTCCAGGATCCAGGAACTTGCATTCCAAAAGAATAAAGAATGCAAAACATTTTCCTTGAAAGTTTTCTCTAGCCCCCAAAGAATCTCTATTTTTTCTTGTTGTCAAAGAAGGTCTGGAGGAGATGGGAAATTCCATCTTCATCAATGTCTTTAAGGCTAGCCTGTCGTTACTTGGCCACCTCAATTTGTTCTCCCAGGTCTAGAATATTTCCCTTAAATTCTTTGGCCATCTTTGCTGCATCGTGACCACTAAGCACCATGCAAGTTATTCGCATCATTTTTTCTCCGTCTATCCCCTCCATGGATTGATACCTTGATTCCATTAATTCTCAAACTTTCCCAAAACATATTCCTCCGGTGTGCATGTGTTGGTGCTAAATGGATCAGCTCCGGAGACCTTCAAAACAAAAGACTTGTATAAATTGAAAGAATATTGAATTGCATTGACCTTATCACACTGAGTCCCCACTAGTTTCTTGATTACCCCCAATGTGAGGTCAAGTTTGGAGTGCTGGGTCCTCACAAAATCAAATGACTCTTCTCCTAAAATTACAGACTTGGAGACAATCTCTTCTCCAAGGCCGATGAGTTCTTCTAACTCAACCTTTCATGCCTCATAATTCTCGATGTATCCCTCCCATATGCTGATGGTGGTTTCAACTTGGTGTAAGACGTGGTGGGCCACATATAAATCTAGGAGTGTGGACACCAGGAAATGCTAGATGTTTCCCAACTACAAGGAAACCCATTCATCAACCACTTGGGCCTTCTTCTTCATCACCTGTAATGAGTCTATATCACTTTGAGGAAGTGGTGCATTCGATGTAGAGGCCCCCGAGGGAATAACGCTAATAGGCCGGGTCAGCTCAGCCAACAACCCCATGAGGTTTACATTTTTCTCCTTTTTTGCCTTGAACTTTTTAGCTTCTTTTTCATAGCGAGCCTCCACTGCCTTGGTTGCTTCTTTCAATAGGTTCAATTCACCCTATTTTCCTCTCTTTCCTAGAAACACCTCTGTGACATTATAATCTTCGGCCTTAGCCATTGCCTCATCTACATCTGAGGAAGGTGTCACGATTACTGTGACTATTTCTCCGCCCGACTTGGTTCAAAGAGTGTGAACCATCTGGGATTTCTTAACCTTAGGCAGGTTCTGTGCCTTAGCCATCATCTCTGCCAAAGAAAGGTGGGCTTTGGGTGTTGATGGGGCCTTTCTCTTTCGAGATTCCACCAACCACTGTGGTAGTAGGGGTGGCTTTGTAGCCAAAATCTGATCCTGTGACTTCTCCCTGATATCCTATTATGCCCTTTTAATAGTATGAGTCTCCTCCAACTCCTTTGTATCTTTTGACTCACCAATGATGTTTGCCCAAGTGATACCTGTGTCCTTTACCCCACCGTCTATATCCTCGGCAATATTTGGGTCCTCATTATTTACCCCAAGTTTTTGTTCTTTGTCTTGTTGCTATTCTTCCTTGGCCTTTGTTGCTGGGGTATCTTCTTCTACCGGTACAACTTTTGGTAGTGAGGGAGGCAACAGGCCAAGATTCAATGTTTGGGCCACAGTGATTACCTCCCCAAATGTCACCTTTGGAAGTGGATTTTTTAACACGGTGGTTGGGGTCATGGTTATTCCCATGGGTTCGGTTTCCCCAGATGATGCCATTTGTTCATTTTTCTTTTGTTGGCCTAATACTCCCATATCCTATATTTTCGAGACTTCGGAGGCATTCTCCTATTTTGTCTCCTTTTCCTCTTCTATTTGTACTTCCTTCTCCTTCGTAGGTTCCTATTATGGAGCTTCCTCCTATATGATAATTTCCTCTACCTCTGGCTGTATGATATCTCCCTGTAAATTTGTAAATTTGTCAGCCCTGAATATAGCATCAAATTCCTGAGGGGGAGGATTTTTCGGGACATGAGGGTGCTCTTTTTCTTTCTTCGGCTCTGAGGAGTCAGAAGAAATGATTTCTACTTGTGGGATTTGCGGCATCCCTAGCTTCAGTTCTACCATTGGCTTTGGATTAAGCTTTTTCCTTGGCCTAGTAACTAAAGGAGGCCCCACATCCCTTAGGGCTTCCCGCTCCCCTTCTGAATCTATTCATGTCACCCTGACCATTAATGCTACTAGTGAAGGGGAAGAGGGAGGATGGATCGGTTTGGTTATGAGCACTGGAGTGGCCAATTGCATGATTAATTTCTCCCTCATCTATTGGGAGGCCGCTATCGACTATTTTAGTTGTTCTTGTATGGGGGTCTCCTGTAGAGTTGTAGTTTCCATTATTCTTTTTCCCCTATCCTCTCCTTGTGAAGAGGTTCTAGCCCTGGAAGTCAGCTTTTGTATCGTCAGGCCAGCCCTATAGGTATTCCCAGGGCATACTCTCTTAAAGTATTTGTGGTTGCGCTCGACCACATTGCGAGTGATTTCCTCAATGGTAGGCCCCTACTAGGAATTATAGTCTATCGGTGGGAGGGCCATCTTTTCAATCCCCTTTGCCTTATACTGGGGATCTATTATGGGTCCAACGTCTGAGAAGTCATCTAGGAATTTCTGAAGCTTCAACCTTTCCATCATCCCCATGGTCATCTGGACGTAATGCTGGCTCCGAACTTCAACATCATCCTGGAAATCTTCCCAAAAGTCCTCCATGTGATATTAGTGGGGCTCTGATGCCCGGGGAAGTGCTAATGCAATTTTTCCAAGCAGATCAAAGTTTGTCCGCGCTAGATAAAATTCTGCCAAGTTTAGGCTCTTGAGTTCACTATCTACCTCCTTGGCTACGGCTAGACTGCACATTTAATTCTCACAAGTGATTGGGAATGGAACATTTGTCACCTTATTTAAAGCATATAAGGTGTGTAACTCAAGAAATTGTCTACAATATTCCAAGAGAATTATCTTGTTCCCACAATGTTTGGGCAACAAGTAAGGCTTCCCAGAGAAGTCGGTTATCCTTATGTAAGTATGTTGCTAGAATTGGATGTAGTAATGGCCATAACTTCTGACCAGATACATTGTCTCCTTGGAGAGGTGGTACCCTGCATCCTGGGTAGGCGTGAGCAGGTTGTAGTATACGAAGGCATCGTTCACCCTGTAGAAACTGGGGAAACTAGCCTCCCATTGAATTTGTGGGAAATAATCCCAGGGAGCCTTTTGACCTGGGTCGATCCCAAGTACACCTGATGTGAGTAGCCCATTGGTGACAGGTCATTGTTGCGCTAAGGCCCAGAGAACATAAGAGGTCATATAGAATTTGTGCTTTTGGGCCACTTGAAGGAATTGAGAATCTACATGGTTAGAGATAATGGCAGCCCAATCAAAGTATTTCCCGCCAATGGTGATGCCAAGCAAAAACTAGTACATCCACCCTGAGAAATCTTGGGCATGGGGTTGCCCGAAGATCCGGCATAGTACTATCATCCCCATCTAGATACTTTCTTTAAACTCAGACCGGCGGATCTCTAATTTCATTTTCTTGGGGTCCCTCTTTGGAGTCTTGAGCCAATGGTTATTCATGTATTGTCGGGCTGCAACCTCCAGCTGCTGAAATTACCCTAAGGCATCAGATCTAGTAACGACAGCTGGGTTATCAAACTGAGGAATCCCCAAACCTACCCAAAAAGTAGCAGTGTCAAGAGACACCATGGGGGTGGGATATCTGGTCAGGACTGGGGCTCCGAGCATGATGACCCAGATGAAAGAGTTGTAATGTATGGAAAGTGTGAGAATGAGCTTCAGGGCCTGCACCAAGCATTGGAAACAGGCGGCCTTCAGAATCGTAGAATCCCCGACGCTAATCGCCAGCGGATCTCCAAACTATCGCTGAATGAACATTATCTTAACTAGGGCCTACATCTCAACCCACATTCTGATGCTAGTGTCGATAATTAACTGAACTTGGGACTCAAGCTTCGATCCCATAATGATATTGTCCTTCAGGTACTTCATGCGGAGAGGAAATTTTTCTAAGGCCCTCTCAATTTTGGATCTGACGGCTGCCCTGGTGACCACCATGGAGGGAAGTTCTGGACTCCCAGGTGGTGAAGATGTGGAAGCCTCAGACATAATGAAGGTATGTTGTTCTGAAAACCTACAAGGCAAGGCAACCATTAGAATTTGTAGATAAATAATATTTCAGGATCCAGAGATCTTACCACCGAGGCACGTCCTTTTCCTGAAAAGTTAGTTTAGGTTCAAAAATCCCAAGAAGTATATATATATAATGCAAACTTAGAAAATTAACCCCTATCTAGGCCCAGGGGTTCCAACATACTTGATGGGAGTAAGATGTGGGCTGGTGAAGATAAAAGACCTGTGGTCCAGAAAACTAACCATTGGAAGATGTGATCGAAAAGTGAGCCATCAGGCCCACATGGAGGTCACATGGCTATGCAATAAATGGGGAGTTATGGTGATGGCAGTGCCAACTATCTGAATGTGCAAAAAGTGGAGGCCACTTGGACAACCTTAAATGCATACATTGGACATAAATGGATAATAAACGCTGGTTGACAGAGGAGAGAGAAAACCACCTGGTTGAAACTAGATAAGAGCCGATTTTCAACCAGGTGGTATTCTGTCTGGAATGAGCTCACAAATTTGGATGAAACAGAGACAAAGCACAGCGAGCTCAACGTGAGACCAAAAGAATATAAATAGAATATACACCCAAGTACAACGGGGCCAAAGGATATATACATGAAAACAGGAGGATATACATCATATATATCAAATTTATAGGAGAATGAAAATGCAGAACGACAACCCTATACAAAATAGTGCAGAAAATGTACATCATACACAATACTTTACACTACACAAAGGGTGGACAACCCTCTGGCAGAGCTGACCCACCAACGGGTGGTGAACCAAATGACCAAAATGCAGAAACAACATGAACAAACAAGACAGAAAAGGCAAACAAAACAAAACAAAAAGTAGGAAAATGAAGGAAAGAAATAGAGACACCAACCTAAAATCTGAAGAAAGGCAAGGAAGGAAAGGCACCCTGGACACTCTACAACAACTTCCACCTCCAAATGATCACCAACCAGCACCGAAAACAACTTGTAATTTCTTAGAACAACTCAGAATAACTCGCACTTAATTCTTGCTCAAATCGCTAAGGAATCGCTCTGAAATCACTTAAGTGTTTTTAATCACAGTAACTATGAAAATGACAGGTGATTCCTATTTATACCCAAGGTGAAAAGCAAGTTAGCTTTCCTTCCACAAACTCTGGAATAGGCATACCTCCAGACTCTGGGCCTAGGGATTCCGCGTGACCATACCCTCTTATGAAAAGAAGACATCGTGGCAGGGAATCTCGAATTCCAGGGTCCGACTCCTAGAAAAGGAATGACCAACACTAGGACCAGGTCTTGGAGACATGAGGGACAAAAAAAAAAGAAAAACCAACATCGCGGGAAGGAAAACCTGGAGAAGGAAAACAGAGAAACAAAGGCAAAAGGCAAGGCAAGAGCCAAAAGCAAAAACAAAAAAGGGGGACCCAACAAATTGCACACAAAATGTAGGGACAAGGATGCAGGACATAACAAACCTAGATCTCAACCTTCTATTCAAGTTCCTCCATCTCAACCTCAACTTCGAGTTCCACCTCAACCTAAACCAAAACCTCAATATAAACCTTCAAAACAACCTAAGGATAAAAGACCTAGGGAACTCTCGATCACCTCTGAAGATTCTGAGACTATTAAGGCTCTTGATGGTCCCCTGTACATTTATGCTAGGATTTCTAAGATACCTACGCGTTCTTTTCTTTTTTATCCTACTTCATTAGTCAATGTCATCACTGAAGAAATTTTTTTTATGAAGAACTTACAACGTGATTACTATGATACATCTGATGTGTGGATTAAAACTTGTAATGGTTTTCTCTATCCATCATTTGGTTCTATTAACTCACCTATTGAACTTTGTGGTAAAGTTGTGGACACTACCTCTGTTGTTGTCCCTACTTTTGATCAATTTCAATTTAAGCTTTGTTTGCCTTGGTTGACTGGAATGCATGTCGTTGCTTCTCATATCACAAGTGTATTAATTTTATTCATGATGAAGAGGTGAAACCTATTAATCATAGTTTATATCAACCTTCTGGACCTAGGGATTGTGCTACCCTTGACTTCTTTTGGTCTTCATTACCTAATTAATGTTCTTCTCAACCTGATAACCTTTTTCTCTCATATCAAGCCTATAAACATCACAATATTCTTGAGTTAAGCATGCCTCAGATGGATCTTAACCATGGTCTTTTGTCTACACCTTCCATACCTCCTTTATCCATTGCTTCTAGTTATATTAATCAAACTCATAGTATTACTTTTCAGCCTACTAAGAATCCTACTAATCCTCCTATAGAACCTGTGAAGGAACCGCTTATTGTTCCTCCTAATTCTCAACATATTTCAAACAAGAAAAAATGTGAAAAATCTGCCAATGAACATCGTAAGAAGCGTCAAGCTCACATTAGGGCCTGTGCTTCTATTCTTCAAAATTCTTTACCTTCTTTTGACCAGCCTATGCCTGATGTGTTGGAGGAAGTTAATGTTAATAATTATGTTAAGATGAATAATTATGATGATTCCATTCACATCTTAGATTTTTTTTTATTAATCTTGATGAAGAAGATACTCTTGATGATCCTACTGATGCTAATGATGAATATGCGACTATTGATCTTGATACTTATTTACCTCATATGCTTTCCACACAATTGATAATTACACCTAGTATCGAACATCACAATTCTCAAGAGGATCCTTGTTTGGAACTGGATATTATTCCTACTGTGTTGGATATAGTCCCTCTTGCGAGTTTCCCACCTTCCCTAAATGATATAAACTGAGATGGGGAGAGTAGGAAATGCACTTGATTGGTTTGTCCTCCATGGTATCCTTTTATGTGTTTTCCTATTGTATTGTGCTTCTCTCGTAATGTGTTTGCTAAGTATTTTTTAGATTCTTTTATACGACCCTTGTTACTTTGTTGGTGCAAGGTGATAAAGCAATCGAACCTGTTGTAAAATTCCTCTATATGTATCTCTATTCTTCTATATATTGTTTTCATATTATGTTGCACCTATGCTATTGTTCGTAAATATTTTCTTTGTGTAGTCCTCTTGGATTTGTGACATGGTAGCACTGATTCTTTTTGGTCTCCATGTTGTACTCTAAAAAGATTCTTCTTTGTAACTCTTGCATTTTATTTCCTCCATTGTGATTGTAGTTCTACTTTATTTGGGGAATGATGTTAATTCATTTGCAATAATATTATATACATATTATCTTATGATCATACTAACACCACGGTAGGTATATCCCTTATGTGCTCTCTATATTTTTATGTGTTATTTCCCTTGATTTGTTTTCACTTTGGGGCATCTCGTAGTGGAAATGTAATCAGTGGAGTTGTATATGTTTTCGTTAAAGCCATTTCTCTTGTTAAAGTGTTTGAAATGACTTTAATGTGGGGGCATACTCTCTACTCACTTTTTGCACACACGCACTTTCAAAATATTTTCAAACTTACAACTTAAATTTTTTTCTCCCTTTATGCATTAGAGACCAATCCTTAAAGCATGGGTTTTTACCTTATAGGATCTCTTGATCCCTCCAGTTTTAGTTTAAAATGTTTTGATCCCTTAAGGTTGGAAGGTGTCCTTAAGACTAGATCTCTCTATGTTTTGAATTTTTTCTTTTGGAGTATAATATTCCTAGGAGTAAATCCTTGATGGGTTGACTAGTGAGTAGCCACATTCACTAGGCGGTTCAACTCCATCTTTCTAGTTGCACTTTTTCCTTGTGTGATTCACAATGGGACATAGGTTCTCATTGGGAAAGTTAATCACACTCTCTCTCTTTCTCTTTGACTGGTGATGTCTCTCTTATTGTAATCTTGGGGTTGACAAAGACTTCAGTCCCTGGGGGCTTGAGGATTCCTTTGTCCCTTTTGATTTCATTAAGATTATCTTTTCTTTATGATCTCCTTTACCAAGAGTTTGCATCGAGTTCATACTCTTGCTAAAGGGGGGATAAATGTATCGTCAAAAAATGGAAGCAATTTCATTTTGGACTGGTTTATCCCTCTGAGTATGTGGTCTGGGGTCATGTCAAATGCCTTGAATGGGTCTCTAACTTGGATCTGGCTTTTCCCCCTGTTCTACCCCATTTTCCACTTCTCTCCGGCTTGTTTCTGGCATCCTGATCTGCAAATTTGAAGTTCTTGACCTCAGGGTCAAGGTCAAACTTATGGGTCAATGTAAACCTAGACCTTGACCTAGGCCAAGGTTGAACTTGACCCTAACCTAGGTTAGAGTTGACCTTGACCCTGACCCAGGGTCCAAATTTCAAGTTTCCGGGGTTTCCAAATGTCGGGCTTCGGAAAGATTTAATTCCTGCTTCCGGATTGGTTGTTTCAGTCTTCGAGGCAATGAATATTGAAATTATATTTAATATAGGTCCACTTATATGGGTATAGTTCTAATTGGAATTTAATTCTCCTATGTAGGCCTCTCTAGAAGATTGTGTCCTAGATTGGTATATAAGCAAGCTTTCTCCTCTCATTTTCTCTAAGTGAAATCTAAGTGTGAAAGACAAGATAAGAAGAAAGACTTGAATCAAGATAATAATATATTTAAGAAATCATCTACTATCAATAATTAAAGAATTCAATTCATCAAGGAGATCCATTAGAATCCATTGAAGGATTCAAAGCTCTATGGAGCTCTCTTGTTGAAGATTTCTCCATCCACATCCATGCAAACCTCTTCCTATTCCAAGATCCATTAAAGATTGGTGTTGAAGATCTACAAGAAATGGATTTGAGACATCCTACATCCTAGATTCTACATTCTACATTAATTTGGAGAATACATACTTGTGGATCCAAGGATTCGAATCCTCTACAATGGTTTCTATACAAGAAATGTCAATTCGTTCATTTACTTTGTTTATTTATGAAATATCAATTATATTATAAGGTTAATTCCAAAAATGGGGTTTGACCAAGGAAAACCCTCCCCCAAACAAACTAAACCATTTTTCTTGTAGGTACAGGTACATGACAGTGAGTTTCAGATCATATTTGGATACCCTTTTCGGCCAAATTTTGGGATCCATAAATAGATTTTTTGTTGGAGCAGTGCAGGTCGAGGTTGACATTTTGGGGAACAATTGCACACCTATAAAGAGGTCAAGGTCAACCTAACTCAAAAAATAAAAATATTTATGGGTTTTGTCCATCTGTGCATTTCTGTTCCAAATCCGGTTGCAGAATTTCCTGAAACTCAATATAGACATCAAAAAATAGACTTTTCTAGATCTGCTATATTTTGAGGTTAGTACTTGTCATAAATTACTTTCAATTAATGTTTTAATCAATTCAAATCTATTATATACTCTTCATCCATAATTTGGGAATACAAGGCTTTCTTCTTTCTTCTTATTTCTAATCGATTGATGCATTTATGCATTAACCATTTTCTCATGGTTGATCAAAGTGAATCTTTCCTTTGTGAAATTTGGGCTAGGAGGAGAATCTTATCTTCCCTCAATACCATTCCCACATCATCAACCATATATATATATCCATCACATCTCCATTTATACACACATTTACATCTTTATCTATTACAGGTAACCCTTAAGCTCATCATATGACCATGCAAAAATATGGCTATATTTTCTTAACAACGTTGTCAAATCAGCCTTGATCTTTAGAGTGAGCTTCTTGCCTATGTATACTTCCTTTGGAGAATGATAATTTCCTAAGTTGATATTTTTAATTTCTTCATGTTTTATAGTTGTCCTACCCACCTTAAGATTTTCTTTCTCATCAAAAACTCCTTAAAGTGCTACCAAGCCTCTGGGAATTTTGTTTGTCTTCAGCTGTATCGCTTCCTTTCCAAAATAAATTTCTTTGTCGTCATGATTCTCTACATAGCCATTCCAATCTAGGTTGTAATCCTCATATCTTTCTTTGTTCATCTGAAATTTTAGAAGATATCTATCATCTTCAAACACATACCATTTCTGCACATTGTCAGGAATTGAAAGTTTGTTCTTCATCTCCATTTGCACAATCTCATCTAAAGGAATGTCAACCTTCTTGATGGCTGAATTAGCCAATAGGTATGCAAGGGAATTCTCTTATCTTTCTATCCATTTGATTGAAAATGTATTAAAAAAATTCAACTAAATCCCATACTAAATTCATGTATTGTTTTAATCTAGGATTTTAGTTGTGAATTTATTTCTGACTTGAGAAACAATTAAATTAGAGTCACCATAAACTAAAAGCATCTTAATACCATAAGATCTTGAAAATTTTAAACCAAGAATTAGTGCTTCATATTCTGAAATATTATAAGTACATTCAAAATTTAACAAGAAATAAAATTTTAAAATCTTACCACATGGAGATACAAAAGTGATCCCAGACCCATTACATTTCTTACTACATGCTCCATCAAAAGTCATTTTCCAAATCTCTTCTTGATTCTCCTGAAAATGTACTTCAATGGGGCTACTAAAATTTAGTGTTGTTTTAGTGATATTCACTGGAAATTATCCATGTCTAAGTGACATAGGTTTATTGTCTCCATCAAAATGTCTTCTTTGATTATATATGGGGATCTTGGCTCCCTATTGATTCTTACTTCCCTTCCATCCAGTGGAATAGTAGTATAAGACAAATCTAATTTAATATGACCACCTACTATATTAGACCACTGTCTAGATAAAATCATTCCATAATTAGCAGGAACTTCTACAATAGTAATATCAGTTTTGTATGATACTTCAAGGCAAGAAGGAAATTTAAATTCCACATTTTTCATAATACCAACAATAGGTATAGATATGATTTCCATGGAATAACATCTTCCACAAGTTGTGTCAACCTTCATTCCAATCTCCTTCATAACTTCTGAGGGCATGATGTTAACTGTTGCTCCTGAATTCATCATACAATTCTTAAAAAAATTATTGTTAATGATCAAAGTGAGATAAAAAGGACCAAATTGTGTTCCATTTTGAGCAACATTAGTTCCTAAATAAACCACTAGTGGTTCTTTGTTTAATGGTCTCTGATTAGGTTCCTCTTTAAATATATTACCTACATTAAGCAACACTTTCACAGTCTCATCTTTGTATTTAGATATTTTCATCATCTCAAATAAAGGAATATAAAATTTCACTTTAGACAAAGCATTTGATATAAAATAACTACTATTTGGATTAGACTTACTGACCATTGGTTTCTCTTTTGGCTTTGTAAGTTTAGGACCATGATGATGATATACCTATTGATCTAGCTTTATAGTATCATCTTTGATCTTCAATGTGTCTGGTTGACTGGCCTTCTTCTTTGGTTCTTTGACAGATATTCAAGTAGGTTTCCCTTGATCATCATGTATCATTCTATTCCTCAGTTTGTAATTTCTCCTTGCTTCCTCAATTGCTACAACAATACAAGCTTTTTTCTCCTCATTTTTTAACCTCCTAATGATTGGAAGATCTCCTTGTTTCCTATCACATTGATATATCTTTTTCATATCATTGTTGTATACATAATCCTCATTAGAATGATTTCAATCATCTCTTCCCCACATTGGTTCAAATGAGACATTATTCACTATGGGTTGTTGATCATCACTATGATCTTCATCATCTTGAAGTCTTTGGGCCACAACACAATTATCAACATAATATAGTAGTATGCATGATTCACACCAAGGATATCTCTCCACCAAGTGGTTATTTATTTTCAATGGATCAGGTGTTTCTTTAGCATAACTTTTCTTTTCAGGTTTACCATCTTTCCAACAAGTATTATATGGCATAACTTGCAATCTAAATATATCATTTTTAGGGAATGACGACCTATCACTCCTACTTGGTTTCAGTTTTATATATTTTATCATATCCATGTTTTCTTTAAGATCATCCTTTTTAGGGGCCATTAAATTGTATAATTTAGTATCATCCATTTTATTTATCCTTCCAGCAGCCTTTCTATCATTTTCAATAGTAGTGGAAAATTTGAAAGCTTGCTGCAAGGTTGCAAGTCTTTGTGATCTAATCTTGTAATGTGTTTTTCTATCAAATGCACTTAGATAGAAATCAATCAAGAAAGAATAAAAATGTCTTATATCTCTTGGTATTCTATTTAAGAATCTATTAAACCTTTTATTGAATTCTACAATTGATTTATTAAAATTCTTTTTAATGCTAGTAAATTCATGAGATGCAAAAGATGTATCATTATGATCACCAAACTTCTCAACAAATTGATTTAAAAAGTCACACCAACTTAAGAAGGATCCATCAGGAAACCCCCTATACCACTTAACAACATCCTTGGTCAATGATTAGACAAACAACTTCATGAAAACATCCTAATGGTTCCTTTCTAATTCCTCAATAATTTTTTTTAAATTTATGGTATGCTGCTCAGTAGATTCCACTCCATTCTTTGAGAATTTTGGAATGGAATTTTTTAAATAATTTGATATAGGGTTTGGGTATCCAACTATCCTAGTGAAATCTAGTTTCCTATATCTTTCTATCATGGTAGGATCTCTTCTTCTTTGGCCCATATTATGGCAATTCCCATTCTTGCCTCTAGGAACTCGGTGATTTATGCCTGTTAGAGTAATAGTCTATTGGGTTACTAAATTAAATCATTATGATCTAATTAGTAACTTTCCTATTCACTCTAACTTGCTTCAGCTAACCTTAGGGTTTCCCTTTTAGGGTTTCATGATTCCTTTTATAAGGATTCACCTCTTAGTTTTCTTTACAGAGCTTTCACATCGTATTGTAATTCTATTGTTGATAATATAGAAGT
>MU225054.1:1687212-1719820 GCA_018584345.1 Thuja plicata
TTGAGCATAGAAGGGTTTCTACTTTTTCTATTGTTGGCTTCAATCTTTGCAACAGGTATTTTGCATGCAGGTGTTCTTGGCAAGCTGTGAAGTTGGATTTATCAACTTCTACATGGTATCAGAGCCATCTTGCTGCTGGCTGTTCATGTTTTGTTGAAGCATTCCAGTCACAGAGGGTTTTAGAGTTTTTCTAGTGTTTTTTGTTGTGTTTCAGGGGCAGGCTTTGGTTATGGTCACTTTGGGCTCAAACGGACATTGCCATTGAGCTCAGAGGACCCCAAAACCCCACAAACGATATAAAATTCATCCATTTTGGACTACTGGGCTCTGAGGCAAAAAAAAATTGGTTTTTGTGCCGTACGGCACAAAAACCGAGGCAAAAATTCAAAAAATATTAAAAAAAACCTATTTTCTTAAATGTTTTTACTTTGTTTAAAGTGCAGCCCTTTGTTTTAAAAAGGCGCCGCCCAGCGGCCACCTCTGCCGCGCTCCACTAGCCCTCTATAGTGCGGCCCCCCGCCACCAGCCATAATCTGCTCAGTCGGCCCCCCGGCCCTGCCGCCCCTGCGGCCCGCCCCCCACCTCTGCGCTCCCCTCGGGCACCCCCGCCACCGATGCTCCGCCCGGAGCCCTCAGCTCCGCCGCCGCCCAAGCGACATTTTTATTTAAACCCCCGCAGGCTCCACAGCTAGGCTGATGGTCATATGGCAGACCGGGGGCTTCGGGCTAGCCCCCAGAGCTCTCCATGCACCCGGGGGCCCAATATTTTAGCCCCTGGGGCTTATTTTGGCCCTTTTTTGGTTTTTTGGAGGTACCTGGGCCTTTTTTGCAATATCTTGAGCATACGGAGGTATTTTTGTGACTTCCATATACCGTCGGAAATCTCTTTCTGAGAACTTTCCGATGATGGAGGTCTGGTTTTTGGGTTCTGCCATTTTGACATTTTTTTTTGTTGTTGAAGTCTGATATCTTTTTTTGCCTTTCGGGAGTCATATCTGGCTCATCCATACTCCGTTTTTGGCAAACGAGATATTGTCAAAAAGCTAGTTTAGTGTACTATTCAGTTGCAGGGTTCTTTTTTCTAGATTCTGCTCTAGGTTTTCTCTCCTCTGTGTTTGGCAGTTTATGCCCTCTGGTGGATTGCTTGGTTCTACAGGTCCTGGGATCTCTTCTTCTGATTTCATAGCTCACTCTTCTTTCTAACTTCTGAGCTTGTATGCTCCTTCTGATGCATTCTTTATTCTGTAAACACACTGAGATAAAGTGCCTACTTCTGCTTTTCTAGGATCTTGCACACCTTGTATGGTTTTTGTACTCACACTGTGTTATAAAGTGCCATGGGGGGTTATGATGTTTTTGCCGCTTTAGGCGCATCCACCTTTTTCAAGTGAGTGTACCTTCCATGACATTAGCCCATGTTGTGTGTCGATGACACCGCCCTTTATCCTGTGTGTGTGCTTCTGTTGCACTGTTGGTGTTCCTGGTTCTTCTTCTGCAGATGTTTCTGGCATTTCATTTCAGTGTTCCTGTCACCTCTCCCGGTTCAGCATTATGGGGGGTTCACCTGTTGGTTCTATTGCTTCTTGGTTCGATTGATCAGCTCTTCAGACATTTGTCTTCTCTACCTAGTCATGCACTTCAGTGGGGGTTCCAGCAGTCTCTTTTGACAGAGTTTTTAGCTACTTGCTTTGGAGATGCTTCTTTCTTTATTCTTGTTCCTCTCTCTGGGACATCTTTTCCCTTTTATGTTTTGGGTTCCTGATTAGTCCTTGTTGTCGGGACCCATCTTTCTTACTTTCTGCAGTAATTTCCTAGGTTTTGCTTCTCCCTAAGCTTATCTTAAGGGGGGTGTTAGAGTAATAGTCTATCGGGTTACTAAATTAAATCATTATGATCTAATTAGTAACTTTCCTATTCACTCTAGTTTGCTTCAGCTAACCTTAGGGTTTCCCTTTTAGGGTTTCATGATTCCTTTTATAAGGATTCACCTCTTAGTTTTCTTTACAGAGCTTTCACATCGTATTGTAATTCTATTGTTGATAATATAGAAGTTTTTCTTTCAACATGAATTTGATGTCTCTGGCCTTTTGGCCACCATAGCTGTATTCTTCTCTTCTGTCTTTGCTTCCTTCTTGTAGCAGTCTTGCATGCAGGTGATCTTGGGTGAAGTTGCATTTATCAACTTCTACAATGCCTTGGTGATTTTCACCATCATGACAATGATTTCACATATTTTTTTGCCTTGAATTACCTTGGTTATATTTTTCTCCATTATTTGGTTGTCTCCAAGGATCACCTCTTTCATTTCCATGGTTGTTTCTCTCACACCTTCCTCTGCTTTCATGTTCAAACAATGGATTTTCATGATTCCTATCGAAAACTTGATCTCCACTCTTTCTATGTGGAGGGCCCTATTTTTGTAATCCATCTCTTTTTGGTGTCATATTTTCTTTTGATCTTTAGCCACTATTTTTAGTATCAGGTGAAAAATCTAAATCACCTTTCTTTATCTTTAACATGTCCCATTTTTTGCTAGGAAACCTCTTCGATGCATTAGCTATCTTAGATTTCTTATCCCCATATTCAAATAATTTATTGAGCATGGAATATATTGCATCGTCTTCTTCATTATATTATTTTTCTTCCTCTCCTACTTCCTGTTATGCCCTGCATCCCCGTCCCTACATTTTGTGTGCAAAATGTTAGGTCCCCCCTTTTTTTTCTTTTGCTTTGCTTTTTGCTGCGGCTTTGCCTTGTCTTTCTTTTCTTTTTTTGCTTTCTTTCTCCGGGGTTTTCTTCCCTGGTGTGTGTTGTTTTCTTGGTTTGTTTTTTTCTTTTCTCTCCGGGATCCCGGATCCCGGGGGTTGCCTTTTTGGTTGGAAGCTGGATTCCGGACTCTAAGATTTTTTACGATGATGTTCCTAAGTCTTAAGAACATCCTCGTAAGGAATCCCCGGGCCCGGAGTCTGGAGGTTGCGCTTGACCTGAAATCTCTGGAAGGAGGAGGATTGTTTTTCACCGCATGTATAAATAGACTCGCCTGTCATTTTTGCATTTACCGCGATTAAAATCTTCGAGCACTTAGAGCGAAATAGAGCAATTTTCAAAGCGATTAGCAGAGCAGTTACAGAGAAATTTGTGGTAATCAAAGCTTAACACCCTCTACTGTTCTCAGATGTACGCTAGTGCTCCGTGGTGGTGATCTTGATGGCTTGACGATTCGAAGTTGTTGCAGAGTTCTCCTGGTAATCTTTCCCTTCCTCCACCTTCTGTATTTTCAGGTTGGTTTCTCTGGTTCCCTCCTCTTCGCTTTGCTTTCATTTTCTGGTCTTCTTTGGGTTTGCCTGTTTTTGTTTCTGTTTGCTTTGTTTCTCTGTTGTTTCTTTGGTCTTTTGGTTTCGCCGCTTGCTGGTGGCTCAGCTCTGCTAGAAGGTTGTCCGCCTTCTGTGCAGATGTAGATAGCCTGTAGATAGCATGAACATAATGTAAGTAGCTGTATATTCTTGTTTCAGCTTTGCCTGGTTGTTCCCACAGGAGTCTTTCCGTGTGTATAAAGTTGTATATATGTATACTTCTGTAGGTAACCCTTGTATATCTCCCCCTCCTTTCCATGTATATACCCCTCGGCTCTCTGTATATCCTTTCATGTGGCTCAACGAGCTGGTCGGTTCACCCTTGCTTCTGGTTTTTTGCCTTCAAGCTTGCTTCGAGGCAGAAAACCACCTGTTTGAAACTCAGCTCTCAGCCAGTTTCAAACAGGCAGTTTTCTCTCTCCTCCATCAAGGCTATCAGGGCCTCATTTATTTCCCATGCGCAAAATTACTTCTGGCCAAGTGGCTTTCCCTTTTTGCGCGTTTGAACAGTTGGCTCCGCCGCCAGTGCCATCACATCCATTCAATGCCAGCGCACGTGGCGTCCACGTGGACCTGCTTCCACATTCTTCTTTGCTAACGGTCATTTCTCCGGGCCTCATGCCTCTTTTCGTCATTCATCCTATGTCTTTGCCAAGTGTGATAAAATTTCCCAGACTCAGAGATATAATAAAAAAATACTATGTTTTGCTTTTCGGGTACTTATGCGTAAAACTAACTTTTCAGGAAAAGCAAACGATGAAGTGGTAAGAACTCCAGACCCTGGAGTTACTATTTTATTTTGATAAATATGTTCTGACGGTCGCTTTGTCTCGCAGGTTTGGACTTCATTTTACAACCATGTCTGAAGCATCCGCACCATCTCCTCCTGGAAGTTCGGAGTTGCCATCCACAACCGAGACCAGGGCAGTGGCGAAGTCAAAGATAGAGAAGGCCCTGGCAAAGCTATCCCTCACCATGAAGTTTGTGCAGGGTGAGGAGATTATGGGCTCAAAGATTGAGTCTAAGGTAAAATTGATGACCGACCCCAGTGTCGGGACTTGGGCAGAAATGCAGGCCCTAGTAAAGATAATGCACATCCAGCGGCAGGCTGGAGACAAAATTGTAACCAACGTCGGAGGTTCTGAAATTCTTCGGGCAGCTTGCTTCCCATGCTCTGTGCAGTCTCCGGAGCTTTTTCTCACTCTAGCAGCCAACTACAACTCTTCTGTCTGAGCCGTTATGTTAGGAGCTACAGAACCCACGGGATTCCCCACTCCACTGGTGTCCCTTGACCCAGTTACTTTCCAAGCAGGCCTGGGTATCCTGCAATTCGACAGGGCCTCGGTGGTCACAAGGACCGACGCCTTGAAACAATTCAACCAACTGGAGGATGCTGCCCGGGTGTACATGAACACCAATTGGCTCAAGGTCCTGAAGAGGGATCCAAAAAGAATGAAGATAGATATCCCCCGCTCTGAATTCAAGGAAAGCATCGAAATGGGGATGATAGCATTGGCCCGGGTATTTGGGCAACCCTCCGCCCAGGAATTTGCAAAATGGATGTACTATTTCCTCCTGAGCATCTCCACTAAGGGAGAATTCTTCAACTGGGTGACCATTATCTCCAATCATGTCAATTGCCAGTTCCTGCAGCTGAATGAGAAGAAGAAGTTCTACATGACTTCTTATGTTTTCTGGGCTTTGGCCCAATAGAGGCCCCACTCCAATGGCCTACTTACAGATGGCATTCTCGGGATTGGCCGGGGACAAAAAGCACCATGGGACCATTTCTCACAGATTCAATGGGAAGCCAGCTTCCCCAGTTACTGCCGGGTAAATGACTCCTTCGTTTACTACCATTTGCTCACGCCCACCCAAGATGCCGGATACCGCCTGTCTACAGAGGCGATGAAATTGGTTAGTAGTTATGGGCACTACTATATCCAGTTCTAGCAGCACACATACATTAGGGTCACCGGCTTCTCTGAGAAACCCTACTTGTTGCCTAAGCATTGCGGGGACAAGATCGTGCTGCTGGAATATTGTCGGCAGATGATGGAATTACATGCCTTCTTGGCCCTCAAGAAGGTCCCCAATGTTTCGTTCCTGATCTCCTGTGGGAACTACACCTACAGTCTGGCCGCCGCGAGGGAGGCAGACAATGAATTAAAAAGTTATAACTTGTAGGAATTCTATCTGGCGCGAAGAAATTTTGATCCGCATGGCAGAATTTCAACGGCACTGCCCCGGGCTTCGGAGCCCCACCACGCACACATGGAAGACTTTTGGGTGGATCGCCAGGATGACATGGACGTGCGTAGCCAGCATTATGATAGAATGATAGCCAGAATGATGTAGGAGCTAAAGCTCCAGAGGTTCCTGGCGGGCTTCTCAGACGACGCCCCCACCATAGATCCCCAGTACAAGGAGAAGGGGATCGACAAAATGCCACTGCCGACAATGAATTGGGCCATCCAGGAGGACCACACAATCAAGGAATTCACTTGGGAGGTGGTCGAGAGAAGTCATGCCTATTTTAAGAAGGCGTGCCCCGGGAGTATGCGCCTAGCCTCCAGGCCGGTACTAAAAGCAACACCGCCACTAGCACCAAAGTTGACTCCGGAGGCCGGGACTTCTACACAAGGCGCAGACAAAGGAAAGGGGATAGAAACAACCCCCTCGGTGCAAGAAGTCCCGATACAAGAACAAATTAAATAGTCTGTGGCAGCCTCCCAGCAAATGAGGGAACAGTTGATCACAAGGCTCGCCACTCCCCCGCTAATGGCCAGACCAATTCATCCTCCTTCCTCCCCGTCACTAGCAGCCTTGATGATTAAGGCGACGGGGGTGGATCCAACGGAGGCAGTAGCAATAGTCGATGCGGGGCTGCCTCTGATCACCCAGAGGAAGAGAAAGCATATTGCACAGCCAAAGGCAGAACCAACGCCAAGGGCTTCCCTCCCAAAAGAAGTGGAAATCCTTTCTTCCAGTTCCCCGGAACCAGAGAGAGAAGAAGAATAGGCAGACATCCCAGCCAATCCCCCTCTGGAAGAGGAGTTTGACATATTTGCAGCCGATGAGTTTAGAAATCTGCAAGGGGATGATACACAAGCGGGGATAGAAGTCCCAAAGAAAGAACAAGAGGCCGTGGATCTAGAAAACCTGGAAGTAGAAGTTGCAGAACAAGAAGAGCAACAAATAGAAGAAAAGAGGCCAGAACCGGAGGTTATCTCCAGGGCCCCAGGAACAAAAGGTCCAGGAGTGGACCAACAGCCACCAAGTGAACAAAAGGCATCGGCTGGGGAACCCAGACCCGGAGCTTCAGGATCAACCGTAACCCCAGCCGCCTCATTCCCAAGGCCCCTCCCGGGGGCAACCTTCGGGCAGGTAATCACAGCAGCCCAAACTCTAAATCTCAGCCTGATACCGCCCCTACTATCGACAGATGAAGAAGAAGAAGAAGAGAAGCATGAAGAAGAGATCCCCGAAGAAGCCGACCAGGGTCTAGACACATCAATTGACATCCGGGACTAGGCTGAGGAGATAGAAATTGAAGATGTTGCTGAAGAAGAGGTTCTGGCAGGGAGGGAAATAGAGGAAGTACATGTTGAAAAGGAGCAACCGCCACCGGACACCGGGAGAGAATCTGAAGAACATACTCTGGCAGGAAGGCCACCTCTCCCACCTCCATGGTTGGCAGAAAGCAGGAAAAGAAAAGCCCAATCCGCTCCGACAGTCCCTCTCTCCCTGGCCAAAATGATGGCCTTAGCCCAGGCCCCACCAAAAGTAAAGAGGGCTCGGACAGTTCATACCCTTCGGACTGGGCCGGGCGGAGAAACAGTTGCAGTAGTGGCAATGCCTCCCCCATACGCCGATGAAGCGATCGCAGACCCCACAGATTATAATATCGCAGAGGTATCTCTGGGAAAAAGGGGAAAGCATGGTGAAGTAGACCTGCTAAAGGAGGCAGCAAGGGCAGTGGAGGCTCGATATGAAAAGGAGGCCCAGAGGCTCAAGGAAGAAAAAGAGAAGAATGCAAACCTTATGGGGTTGCTTGCAGAGCTGGCCCGACCCCTCAATCCCGCTCCTCCGCAGACCTCTGCATCAGAAGAGATACCGCAGAGTGACATAGACTCCCTGCGAGTAATGAAAAAGAAGGCCCAGGAAGTAGACGAATGGGTCTCTCTATAGATAGGAAACACCCGACATTTCCTAGCGTCCACTCTCCCAGATTTATATATGGCCCAGAAAATTATTTTACAGGCGAAAGCACTGATTGAGCAGTGGGAGAGTGATGCCAAAAATTACCAGGCGTGGAAGGTAGAGCTCGAAGAGATCCTCACCCTGGGGGAAGACATAATTTTCAAATCCAGAATTCTGGGTGAGGAATCATTTGATTTTGTAAGGGCTCAGCACTCTAGACTGGACCTCACATTGGAGGTAACCAAGCAACTGGTAGAGTCCTTACAGGAAAAGGTAAACACCGTGAAGTATTCTTCCAACTTGTACAAGTCATTTGTAATAAAAGCTTCTGGGGTTGATCCCCTTCGTACAAATACTTATACCCCTGAGGAATCAGTTTTGGGGAATTTTGATGAAATGATGGCATCTCGGTATCAATCCCCGGAGGGGATGGATGGGGCCCGAATGGAAAAACTGACCAAAATGGTGCTTAAAGGCCATGATGCTACAAGGATGGCAGATGAATTCAGAAATAATGTTCCGGACCTGGTGGAACAAGTTGAAGTGGCCAGGCACAGAAGGGCCAGCCTAAGGAAGATTGATGAAGATGGCATTTTCTGCATCCTTTAGGCCTTCAACGATAATAAACAGCCTTGAGCGTTCTCCGGGAACCAGGGAAATTTGAGCATTAAGCATTCTTTATTCTTTTGGGGACATAAGTCCCCGGATCCCGGACTTTCGGATCCAAAATTTTGTATTCTTTAAAGTGATCCGTGTCCCGGTCCCCGAGGCTGACTGGTCACTTTCAGAGGCAGTTAATAAAGAGTGTCAGAGGGTAGTTGGGCGCATCAAGAGGCATTGGCTCAGCAATTGGTTTCTGACAGGGTGGTCTTCTCAAGGCATCATTGAAAGGTACACTTGGCACGTTGGAGACAGGGCGCCACATTTCCCATTTATGAGGCATGTAGCCTCGGTCCTTGACAGACCTACTTTCTTCTTTCTCCTCCCCAGCTCTCTTCTTGAGGCCAATTCTTTCGATGTATATTCTTGTCTTCTTCTTCTGACATGGCAGACCTATTCCATCTCCAAGTCTTTTGTAGGGTGGCGCAGGTAGTACCGGCACCCAGATATTGTATTTTATTAAATCGCACTGACATAGGATTAGGGTTAGAGAGTTGTATAAATAGGAAAATTGGCCCATTTCCAAGGGTCAGCGAAATTGATGATTTTGTTGTCCATAAGAAATAGAAAAGTGATTTCTGGTTTTACTTGCAGAGCTCAATGCTCCATTGTTCCGTTCTTGGTAGTTGAATGCTCCCTTGGAGCCACCATTGTATCACGCACCAGTGCTTGCTAGAAACAATATTAATGAAGAAGGAAGGATTCATGACAATGATGTTGTTAACGTCCCTGCTTCTGAGTTGATGGTATTTTATGTTTTAATGTTCTGCATGTCCTTTACTCTGATATGTTAAAGTAGATTAACGACCTCTTTATTCCCACTACTGATAAAATGCTAACTGATGGTTGTGTATTTCTTCGGTATTTAGTGTATTTTTTCAGAGTATTGTTGATGTTCTGGACATTTCAGCATGACTGTAGTTAGATAAATGTTTCTAACCCTGCAGGATCTTTTTCATTTTATTTGCCAAGTGTAGAGTGCTCTGGGAAACCCTTATTGTACTGAATCTCTGGAGAAATGAGTTGAAGTAACTAGCTATCCCCCTCGAAAATAGTCACCTCTCCCAACCGAGCCCCGCACCGTCGTGACCTGACACCCAGGTGCTTGAAGGCCCGGAGGATCCATTTCCCCCGGACAACCTTTGTAGGTGGAGTTGGCCGATTTCCCTGGAACCCGGTGACAACTTATGACTGTTGGCGGACCCGGTCAGCAAAACCCCGTCAACACTTCCTATACTAGATTATGATCTTTAGTATCTTCAAATCCAAAGGGGTTTCTATTATCCTTGAAATTACTTAGATTTGCAAATTGGTTTTCTTCACTGAAACCAATGTTCTCCTGACCAAGAAAATTCTTATGTCTAGTATACAACATATTTAGAACTTGTTTCTTTCCTCTCCTTAGAATTTTGTGTAAATATAATTCAAGTTGATCTTGATGAAAGGATCTTCTACCCCGCATGGATACTTAGTACAATAAAATTAGTTTACCAAGATATAACTACATCAACTTTGTAGAGTCACCACCTTCTTCCAAAATAAAAATACTTATTGTCTTCTGAGTTCTTATCTCCTGTAGATTCTTAATTATATCACTAGAGCTTCTAGGTAATCTTCAACGTTGTCTTTCATAGAAAACTCCCTAGTAGACTTGAAAATCTATTTGTGCTCAAATCAACAGATTGGATTTCCTATGGACTTTCCAATCCAATGTTGGGAAACCCAAGTGATTTGGCCAACTAACAAGTCTCAACCAAAGGAAAGGTTGGAACTTCTTTAATTCTAGCTCTGTGGGACCAAGGTTGGTAGGCCTATACCTCAACCTTAATTTTTTGGTTGAAGGTCTATTTATATTAGATAAAATACACTTCAAACCTTCTCTCTCAAGTATGGCAAGGGCACTTGAAAGAAATTAAATTGTAATCAATACAACATAAACTGCAAGACTAAAATGCTTTTGTTAATTGTAAGAATGCTTTGTAAATATGTGCAAATCGAATGAATATTGAATAGAATATCTCAAAAACTTTAACCAATCAACTAAATGACTATATCCAATAATTGATAAGATGAGTGCCTGTTTCAACTTGGGAAATAGAGTCAACTCACTTTCAATCCTATGTACAACCCTGCAAGACAATATATATTCCAACACCATCAACTATTCAATGCTATAGATACAAAGAAATTAAGCCTATTTATATCCTTGCTAGTTCAAATTAATTTAACTCCTTGGGTTGGGAGACTAGATGAACAAGAAGCTGGAAACACTAACTTTTCACGAACTTCTTGATAATCAAACATGGATATGAGACATGTAAAATATCTACACAAGCATTGCAAGAATAGAAATTGAAGCCTTCTTCAATAATTACAAGGTAATAATTACAATTATTTAAACTTTCTTACTACAAGTGAGATAGAAAACACTTATCTTTTATTGATTTTGAAATAATAGTACATTCGAGTCCATGTTGCAGTTGTGATCAAATTCTAAAACTAGGAATAATAATAATGGTAATGATAATCCTCTTCACATGGTCTTAGAATCCCTATTTATATAATATCCAAGGGATGCATACAAGCTTTAGACCAATGTGTCTCTTCATAACTAAAACCTAACCCTAAGATCAACAACTAAACAATATAGTTACAATTAAGGAATGACTTACATCCTTGTTTAAAAATTGTTGCCAACTATTAGGATTCATAGTAATGGTCGCTAAAAAATCACTTGTGATTTATCTGAGATAACTTTAAAATGATTCTGTGTATGATCATCTTGGTGTCTTTATCATATGTTCATCCATATACTTTTCCTGATACTGGATATCATCAATGGTATCTCAAAAACCTTCAGCATCAATAGCAAGATCATCGACGTTGTCAACCATCCTCTATCGTAATAAAATTCCTTTAAGAACATTTGTATGTCCTCATCCATCAGTCCTAAAGATAACATTATCCCATCAGCAGACAGATCCATGTTACTCATCATCCTTGAAACCTTGCATGGAAAATGATAAGGATGTATCAAATAATAGATTAAACCCTGACTGACATAAAATATAATTAAAATATTGAATGACATAAAGAAATCCACATCAACGCTACCACCCAAGAATATTTTCCTTATCATCATCAAGGAAACATGTCATCATCGTGTGATTTTGCATTGGATAAAGAATGTTTAGTTTCTGATCATGGGATCATGTCAGTCATTGATTCTTTTTGTGTTTTAACAGTCGATCATCATTAGTTAGAACTTGTGGGTCTAGGACATGCATCATTCAAGAATGATCCCGTGAAGGTTAAAACAAGTGCATCTTCCAGTCACAGGATCACACCCACCATTGATCTTTGTCATTCTTTAACCTTCGATCAACCCTAAGCTTCCCTTAAAACTTGATCACCTTTTCTACTTGGTTAAAATGCCATCATTGATCATACCCATGTGCTAAAAGAAAGGAGATTTAGTAGTGCAAACTTTAATCTTGCTTCAAACTGACATGCATCCTCATCAAATTTCTCAACCAATCTGGTATTGCGAGCTATTATCCTTTTTTTCTTATTGCATAGAACATTTGCGGGTCTAGAACACATGGCGTCAATGCATGATCTTGTGAATAGTAAACAATGTGCATGTATGCTTAGTGGCATTAAGCCTGCTGTCGATCTTTGTCAAACTTTAACCATACATCTTCCTTTGTTACTTAGAGAACTTGCAGACCTAGGACACGTGGTGAAAATGCGTGATTCCATGATGGATAAAGAGCGTCCACTTCTCTGTTTGCGGAATCACGTCAACCGTTGATCTTTGTTGAGGTTTAAATTACCAAATAGATCTATGCAATAATATGAAATAAATAAAAATCTTGTGAAAACACATGTAATGACTAGAAATATGAATTTAAAAATAAGATTAAGAACACTAGGGTAAAATAGTAATACATAAAAAAAAAATCTCATCGACATAAGTATAAAAAATACTTCACTAAGCTATTTGGATATGCAAATTGATCTGTAAATGTGGGTTCCACCATAATGAACTAAAATGATTGGATGAGAGAAAACAGAATGCAGTGAATCACTTACAAGGCTATGAGAATCGCCTTAGAAGAAACTATCACAAAAAGTTCAGGTCATAGAAATTTGAGTTAGGAGATCCCATCCTCATGGAGAATCAAAAGAACCAAGAAGAAAGGGTTAAACTAAGAAAGTTTGAGCCTAATTGGCTAGGACCCTATGTCATCATAATATCATGCAACAGTGGGGCATATCAACTGGAAACTCAAGAAGGAGATCATCTCCCTAGTCATGTCATTAGAATGAACCTCAAAAGGTTCTAGGCCTGAGGTCTCAAGGTCAAGGGAACATATCTAAAATCTATAAAATACCATTAAAAAAAAGATATAAAAAGTCACCTTGGTGAAAACCTGGCAAACAAGTACCTTGGCAATAATATAAAAAAATTCAATGAAAAAGATATAAAAGTAAAGAGAAACACAATCTCTCTATGAGTGAAAACCTAGAAAATAGGCACTATGGGGTAGGTACCTTAGTGAAAACCTAGTAAACAGGTGTCAAGTGTTAAGGTCTTGCTTCGCCATCAATGAACTCCAAAATATTAAAGCTTGTGCTCCCCGCATGCAAGATTGAGCACCCAACCTTATTTTCAGAAATGCTATCCACTTTGAGCGTCATTCTTATCCATGGTTTGTACTAGTTCAGCAGACTAGGGGGAGTTATAAAAGTCTTGAAAAATCCCTAAAAATCTTAAAAATTTATCAAAAAATCCTTAAAAGAAGAAAATGTCCTAAAAAAATCAATTATTGCAAAATCTCAACAATAAATCATTTCATTTATTGCATAAGAAAATTCCAAAATATATGCATATTAGATCATATAATCAATGCATCCATCATCAATAACATCATAACTAACATAGGAATACATTCATCATCATCATATAGTGATTTAACATAATCAACAAATTAATTCTCATCTAACACATTTTTATGCTTAATTTATTGAGGGGACATATAAATCCACCTACTATCATCGGGGCAAGTTGGGACAGGATCAAAACAAAAGATTCTTTGACACAGTGTGACAATCCACAATGCATCAAAGAGGGGAAAATGTAGACACCCTAAAATGGACGTATTTGTGACCTTACATTAAAACATGAATTTTCATCTATTAATTAATGGTTTTTTAATCATTAATTAATCATCTATTTCTTCTAAATCCATTCCCTAAATCATTTAATCATTTTCCCAAAATTAATTAAATAATTAAGTTAATTTAATTAATTAACCTTAATTAATTAATCTTTATTAATTAATTAAATTCAATTTCATAAAGTTTAAGTTTAAATATTTAAACTTATTAATTTATTCTTCTAATTAAATTAATTTCACTCAACAATTTTATTCTAAATCAAAAAAAAATTCAATTATCTCATGTTTGAATACTTTAATTTCAAAAATCAATTAAATATTCAAATGAATCCTTTCTCAAGTTCAAAAAAGGTAACTCTTGATCAACTTTTGACTTAAACTAAACATCCCCTCTTCTCTCCAAGTTGAAGAGGTGAAGTTTACTGGTTGCTCCTCAGTTAACTAAAAATCACCTCTTCTCTCCTAGTTGAAGAGGTGGAGTTTACTGATTACTTCTCCAGTTACTTTTGATCTCAACCATTCATCCTTTAATCTCTTGGATTGATCTCATCCATCCAAATCATTTTCCATATTCTATATAATCAACCCTTCTCAACCATTTGAAGGATCTAGGATTTCAAGCTTTGTGTGCACTTACTCTGTAGGATTCTTGTCAAGCATCAAGAATTCTCGTGATTATATCAATATCATTTTCTCAACACTCCCAAGTCATAGACATTGCCAATACCAATATTGAGCACCATTCATCCAGCATCTCAGAAGGAGTAGAGAGAATCAATAGAAGATTCAAGAATTTGTGGTTTGCATTTGTTTTTTTTCCTCTTTGATTTCTCGTTATTTTATTGTCTTTAGATTCATTCTTAGTATTTCTGATTGCTTTCCCCCATTGCAAACCAGTGCTACTAACCCTCATTAATTCAAGTTGGAGCAGGATTGGATCTACACATTAGGGATAAGACATGCTCAAACTTGTAGCTCAAGTAGAACAGTGTTGGGTACCTGTTCACTAAATCATGCACCCATGGAGTGTAGTTTCTCACAGTATAAATAGCCAAATCACATGAAAATACATGATATCAAAAAACAAAGGAGAGTGAGACATCATGTGGATCTCTTGGATGAGTAAATATGACTTCATCTCACTTTGTACAATCACATCAAGCATAATCCATAACAATTATATGAGCATAGAAGTGAACATCATTTTATTTAATATTAACATAAAATAGTCATTTAAAACAATATGAGCATATATCAGTGAAAGTATCAATTAAAATACCCAACAACATATATGATACAATATAATAGGAAATCAATGATAATCATCATAATATATTAATCCAATGGTCTCAAATAAAAAATACACTAGATATCATCATAAATTATCATCATGTAGATATGATCAAAATGGTAATAACAACATAATCTAACATCTAAATAAGAAATGATACTGGTAACAAAAATAATGTATGGTAATTAAATACATCACACAATGTAACCATTGGATCACATATCACAAAGAATCACAAAATAAAAACATCATGGTACAAGTATAATGATCCTTGATCTAGATAACATCTAAATAAAATAGAAAACAAAATCTAGTAGCCACTATAACATACTTTAAGTGGACCCATCACTCACATAATAAGACATATAATTATCAATGTCTCATAAGAAAAATAAACCAGATACCATCATAATCATAGTAGTAATCTCGGATTGAACACAAGAATGAATTGAACTAGGTGCATCTCATAGTGTCAGTATTAAATCATAACATGGGAATAGTCATCGAATCACATAATGAATCAAGATCATATCAAAATACCAAGAACACAACGAGTCCTCAAAACTCAAAATAAAATCATCATAAGGTCTAGCATCAAAAATTAGGTATACAACCAGCCATAGCTCAATGGTTCTCACAACCAAACACATGGACATAAACAAATCTTCAATGCAATGTCATAAATTAGATCACCCTGAAGGTATCAACCTCTCATGGCTCCAACTAGATCATAGAATATAATCAAATACCTAACCAAGCACATGGTAAACTCAACCAATAATACAAGGTACAAAGAAAACACCCTGAGCAAAAATAAGGCATCACAATATATCTCATTCATCATCATGAAGGCACTGACACAACATATTGTTGAAGCCACATCCATCAAGATGTCATGCATAAATAAAATGTGAGAGTCACTACATCTTGATTCATATGATTTTAATGTGTTTTAATTCTACTATGTTTATATCGTCCGATATTTATTCTACATTGGGGTTTAGGACTTGTCCATATGAGAAGTGCTATGTACATGTCCCTAAACAAGATTAAGTTGATCATAAATGTTGTATGAAAATATAGATGATGTATTCCAAGTGTATACAATTTTTTTATGTATCTTTCATATTATTTTGAACAAAAATGTTAGGTAACCTAGGTACATGATAGGTTGAGTGGATCTCAATGGGGGTTAGGGTCCTAAAGAGGCCAGATTAGGGTAACCCATTGATGATTTTTGTAATCAAGTTAACACCTAATAGAATGATCTGATGTATAACAATAATCAATATAATAATGTTCCTTACCCATGTTGTGAGAACTAGTGAAGGATAAGGATAGGAGTGGGAGAAGATACCTCTTCAAACTGACATAATCAGACTACCTTGTCCTCACAAAAGGTTGTTTTGGCTCCACATGAGCCTCACCTTGGGGTCAAGGTATATATTCATTAGAATAGGGTAACCCAAGAGGGAGGCTATGTAATGACACTCATCCTAAGTGTATCCTAGAGTCTCTTTCAAACTAGTTTTATGATTTTCCTCTAGTAGTCTTTGGATTATTTTATGGTTTCACACATTTCCTCATGTTTAGATTTTGGTCACTTCCTTGTTTTATAGATTAAGTTTCTTATTTTGTGTGTTTCTTTAGTATCTACCTCCTAAGAATGGTGGTGGTAGGCCTCTGGGTTCCACGTGGTTAGGTGGGAGTCATCTTTTTCTATTGATGTGTTTTTATTGTTCATGATTGTGTGGATGGATCTTTGTAGCAATACCTTCATTCAAGTCATATTGGAGATCTTAATTTTGTACACATTTCAATATCATGTAATATTATAATCTTATACATGTTGATGTAATTTGTATACTCCCTAGAGGAGAATGGTGTAATTGTAGACATGGTCATATATTTTCAATCAAATACTTTATATTGGTAGATTAGGAAGAATGATGTTGTAAATGTATTTGGTGAACAATATAGTTATGTAAAGTGAATAATGAAATGTGTAAGTTAGTGTTAGATAGATTGTTTTCTGAAATTGGTTACCTTATTTGATTAAGTGATGATATGATTGTAATGATAAATGATGTAATTATAGGCTAGGAAAGACATTATTGCAATTGTATTTAATGAATGATCTTGTAATAAGAAAATTATCAGATAATTATTAGAGTTAGTTATCTATGTGGTAAATGGATGTTAATACTATGGTCAAGGAAAGAACCTAGGAACATTTGAGTTTGATGCTTTAAAAATGACCTAGAATTAAAGTTATTAATGTTTACGATTTATATGATGTGATTCATTAATATATCTTAATGGTTAGGTATGTTATACTTATGTTGCTTAAGTATCGATGTAGAGAGGCCAAAGAGAACCTATTTTAAGTTATTAGTGTATATGATGGAAATCTACCTGTTGGGAGCATGCTAAGACATGCAAACGTTAGAGATATAAATCAATAAACTACACTAACATGTCTAAAAACATACTTCAAAACAAGACTTCCATCATAATCTTTGATGAGCTGAACAAGGGCACCCAATGCCTTGTTGATTTTCTCTTAGAGATTTATGTAGGTGTGCTATCCCAATACAATATTAAAATCCCACTTGATTTTTCTTGCTATGGATTGAAACTATAACGAAACTAATGGATGTGATGAAGAGCTCAATAACAAGTATGAGAAACTTGTCTCAAGCCTTCACCAATGAAGATGAAGATGAAACACTAAGCTAGAATGATATGCGTGAGATAATAAAACTAGATTCATTCACCATTAATCCTAGCATGTGATTTATAGATTCAATAATGAACAAAAGCATAAAAACATGAACATGAACTAAGAAATTCTAGAGTAATTCTAATATGATAACAATGCATAAAAGGGAGATGATTTTCTCTTGGCAAGAGCCTATATCTATAAATTTTTGGAAGGAAGGAGAGGGCTTGAATGAGGTGGAGCTCATGTGGCATCCACATAGGTGCCACATGAGGGACACATAAGCCACAAGAGGCCAGGTTTTGTCACACATGTGTGAGAAAATTGTGATGTGATGGGTCAAAGTGTACTTAAAGTACACATGTGAAGAATCTTGTAAGAGGTGTAAGAGTTTTAGTCCACTGAAAAACTTTTAGAAAGTGTAAGAAAGTGTCATCAAGGTTGTAAGAAACCTTGTTGACACCAAATTAGCATGATTTTGAAAAGTCAAATTTGGAAATTTACTCACACATGTGTGAGCAAATAATTAAGACTAATGTGTGTAGAAATGCTGAAATTAGCCTAATTAACCTTAGTTAATTAGTGAGTAGGTATATTTGGTGAGAGTGATATGAGGTAGGGTAGGATCTAGGTTCAAATTAGTTTAATCCAAATTAGATTTAGATTAATTATGATTTAGTAGAATTAAGTCATGTGGCGGAATAAATAAATTATAAATTTATTTAAAAGGGATTAACGAGAGAAATGTATATAAATACAATTTAATACATTAAAGGGGGAATAATATTTAAATTAAGATTTAAATACTATGAAGATGAATCATATTTAATTAAATTAATTAATTAAATAGATAGAATAATTTAACAAATATAATTAATTAAAATTAACTATAATGTTATGGGAATATTAATTAAATTAATATAAGGACGATTTTGGACTTCTACATTTTGCCCCTCTTTGATGCGACGTCGGAGATGACGTCACATCAAAGAAAAAATAAAATAAGATGCCCCAAAGAGAAAATTGATTATGGTGGGAGATGAGATGATGCCCCCTTGAGAAAATAACAGAAAAATAAATTTTGTGGAATTTTCTCAAAAAAAGGCAGAAGAGAGGAAGATGAGAGAAAAGGGGGAAATTAGGTGGTGTCGTGAGACACTTCCTTGGGGGGGGGGTCAGGGTAGACCTAGGCTAGATCAGGGACATGATGCCCCTAGCGGGATGGGGGAATAGTGAATAAATAGGAGACTTTCCAAGAGAAAAATGCAAAGTGCAATATGACCTTACTAGAATGCAACCTAACTACATGATATTTTTGGGATTGTATTGTGTTAATATGGGAGAGCACACCCTAGTTTGATTTTTCAAGAGGAGGTATGCACAATTTTCTAGAAACAACAAGTGACATGGTTCCTTTGCATGGACTAGACTCTCAAAAAACAAGATAGATTTAGGAGCATAGATGTAGATCGACAATCATGGTGGAACTAATGGAGTGACACTCATGAGGAAGCCATAGTACACCCAAGTCTTGATTAGGGACTTGGTGGAAGTGCATGAGACCCTGTCCCCACTGAGGAATACATAACCATAACTGCATGACCAACAAAAATGCACTAAAGTACCCACAAATAGATTATTTTGCAAATGACACGTATTCCAATATACACCAAGCTATTGAAGATCTAGGCAATCGTGAGTAGGGTCTACTGAAACACAGATAAAATCAACAAAAAGGCATCATGACCAAGAAAGCATTCAGTCCAAAAGTTCTTTCCATGAGCGATATTGATGTGATGAGTGATTGGAAAGCCGACGCCAGAAGGATGCATCCTGATGGGAAAAATATCAATGGATGTTGAAACAAGAATTTGCTGGCAATTGCTCGTTAATGGAATAAATGCTGAGAAACTCAATCAGTCTGTTGATTTGATGAAAATATTTGCGATCATGGTGTCTAGGAAAATTTTAGTATGATGGGGTGAAGCTCAGTGTGATGGGGTGAAGCTCAGTTTGATAGGATTAGAATGGGAAGAATAGCATGTTATTAGATGGTGAAGGAGGAACATGATTGGATAAAATGAGATTGGAGGGTAAGATGGATTGAATTAGGATTGAAGAAAGATGAATTGATTGTGTTGGATAGGAAGGAAAATAAGAGGAATTAGATAAAATGGAATTGGAAGAGAAAATGATTGGATTAGAAGATAAATGAATTAGATAGAAGGGAAGATGAGTGGGTTGAATTAGAAGATAAATGAAGTGGATAGAATTGAATATGGGAGATGGATGAAGGATAAGATGGATTAGGACCAATGACAAGGGAGAACCAAATAATGGTAAAGATAGAGAGATGACTTGGATAGGAGATAGATGAATGGATTGGATGGATAGGTAATATTGGATGGATGGATAATATTGGATGGATGGATAGTGTATAAATGAGGTTTATGGAGGTGATAAAGACTTGTATTTTCCAAAGCATGTATGGATTTTTAAGTGCCTCTAGTTTTTTAAAGCAAGAAAAAGGACAAGAAAGTGACATGGAATTGGATAAGGGGTTTAAGACAGAGGATATGAATAAGATAGGGGATATGATAAGGAGGATATGAATGGAATAGGATAATGGATAATATAGGGATGAAATGCATGGGATAACCAAGATCAAAGATGTGGTAAGGAGGATGGACTTATATAGGATTATGAATGGTGGATAAATAATGACTAAGTAACATGAAGGATGTGGATGGAGGGAATGGAGATGATGTCAAGATGAAAAATAGTGGATGAATAGTGAATGAGGAACATGGTAGGCATATATGGATGAATGAAATGGATGTGATAGTCAAGATCAAAGATGGGAAAAGGAGGATGTATGGGTAAGGCGATGGATAGTGGATGTATGGTAGAACAGTATGGATGGAGCTTTCCCCCAAGTATAGAGTACAAGGGGATGAGGATATATAAGTGGATTTGGAAGATAATGAAGACATGATAAGGAAGATGGTAAAGGGAATCAAGCATCTAGTTCCATGGATGGTATCCCTTGATATGTCAACTTTTTTTTTTGTATCATCAAGGTGCTTGTTTGCTAGGTTTTCACCAAGATGATGATTCTTTCAAGATATTTTATATAGATGTTTTTTTTTGTACCAAGAAATTTTATATATATGCTCATAGATGTTGGTGGGATTGTATAAGGGAGATGAACGAATGGAGGATATGGAGGGGAGATAAGGGTTTATGCGCAAGGTTGAATTAATGGGATGGAAGGATGGGGAAGGATTGGTGGATAATAAATGGAAGATTGGAAGACTGGTGAATAAATCGATGAAGGATTTGGAAAGATCATCATTGACGCACACCTTGAAGGGAGATGGAGTATTGGAGGAGTAGAGTGTGAAGGAAATGGAAGAGAAGATGTGGATTTGGGGATGTAAGGACCCAAAATGGATTTGGAAAATGGGGGATATTTAAATAGAGGATTGAAGGACTTGTGAGTAGAGAAAGGTATTGGATTAAGAAGTTTGGATGCCAAGTTTGATTTTTCTTTTATATGAATTGCTTCAATGAGTAGCTTTGGAATCCACATGAATTTATTTTTATTTTCTGGCCTTTGTGGCCTTTTGAATTTTTCTTTCTTTTGGATCATATTTTTATTTTCTTTATCATGTGTTTTGATGAGACATGTTGATCCTTGAATTTTTGTGGATTTATAGCTTTATGCATTTCAGCTTTGGCATACAATTTGATTCCATTAGAAATGGTATGGGTGTAAGAGGATAGATGGTGTGGAGATTTTATGGATGGAATAATGAAGGGTAAATTTTAGAAGGAATTCAAGGATGTGCACCTTTGTTGATCTTTCTTAGGTGTTTGAGGTGATGTAATGGTGGACTTGGATATGGGGGGTGGAGGTATGTAAGGACCCAAAATGGATGGAAGGCAGGAAGGATTTGGTTTTTGGACATAAGAACCCAAATTGGATGTGGATGAGGAAGGGATGGTGTTTGGAACATAAGGGCCCAAAATGGATTTGGAAAATGGATGATGGGGATATTTGAGTATAGATGGAGGAATTTTGGATGTAGAAGGGGTGCAAGATTTACCAACATCTTGAGACATTATTTTTCCAATGGGATACTTTTTATTTTGAACACAAGATGTGAGTCCATGTGAATGGGGTTTATGGATGGATTGGTGTGATAGGATTTTGTGGAGGATTAGGATTATGTGGAGGGATAATAGGTTTTTGTGAGGGATAGGCATTATGAAATGGATTTTAATGGGCAGTTTGATCTTGAATTTTGGGAGGATTATGTGTTGGAGTGAGTGGATCTTGAGATAGAAGGGAATCATGTAATGAAATGGAGGGGATGGAATAATGAGATGGAGTAATTTGATCTTGACACCAAGGGGGTTTAGTGGATGGGATACAAGGAATATCTCCATGAAGAGGAGGATAGGTTGAGGTTAACTCTTGACACGGGGTAGAATCATTGGATGGGGTGGAGGAGATGTCTTGATCTTGATTAGGAATGGGATCATGAGATGGGTTAAGGAGGATAAGTGGATCTTGATATAGAAGGAGAGGATCTTCATATGGAAATATGTCATAATATGGAGATGTGTCATAAGATGGAGGAATGTTTAGAGCTAGAGGAGAAGAGAAATCCATGTTATCATGCTTTGGAACAAGTTCTTGACAGGTGTGGACTTGTGGGGGTAATGTGATGGAGAAGGTGGAAGCTTCAACTTGAGTGGATGGAGGGATGGGAGACTCATAAGGATTAGGAGATTGAGGTATGCATTGATTTGGAGGGGATGGTGGTGGGTTCATGACTTGAGGGGATTTCACAACTTGATTTGGGGATTTATATTTTTATTCTAGCCCTTGGATCCATTTAATGGAAAAGGAAGTGTGGGATGGGGATGATGTAGGATTTGGAGGATTGGGATTATGTGGAGGATAAGGGTTATGATTTTGGACATGAAGCTCAAAATGTGAGGGATTAGATGTAGGATTGGGATTAAATTGGAGATGGGAATTATTAATTTGGACAAATGGGGAAGGAAATATTTCTTCAAAGGAAAACTTTTAATTTTCACCCCCATTTTGTAGGCTAAGGAAAATGTTTCAAAGTTCTTGAATCTCGTAGGCAAGGTGGCTATGAGATGAATTTACCTTGTCAAAGGTAGAGGAAGGATAAGAAATGGTAGATGAATTTGGATTGGATATGATGTTGAGGATTGATTTGGTAGGTAGGTTGGATTGGAGGTATGGTTTGAGGATTAGGGTTTAGAACTTTAAAGTCCTTGACCATTTTTTGAAACCAATCCATATTTATGATGAAGCGTGTTGGAATTCGATTAGAAGATGATGTAGATAAAGATTTAGATTAAGAGTGGATGGAGTGAAAGATTTGAGGATGGATGAAATATGAACTTAAGCCTTAGGAGCAAGTTTGGACTTTGTTTTGATTTAAGAGGGAAAGACCTCAAGGATTTTGATTTGATTTGATTTGATTTTGATATGAGGGAAGAGCCTTAAAGTTGGATTTGATTTGATTTGGATTTAAAGGTTTGAGACAAACCTATGTGAAAAAAAACCCTATGATGGTGCAAATAAAGGATTGATTTGGATGATGATATCTTCTTCTACTTGGAGATAGACTAATGATCCCAAGCAAAATAGGATATGACTAAGAGATTTAACTACTTGAGATAGACTGATGTTCTCAAAGCAATATGATTCAAATAGATGTTTGCTAATGATGAGGATCTATGAAACACTTTGATAAATCTTTCAACCTAAGATTTAAGATAAAAAGTATTGATGAAGGTGTGAAAGATGAAGTTTGATTTGATGTGGGTTAATCTTGACTATGGTTGGATGTGGGTCAATCAAGATAACTAGGATTAAAGTCCAAATATTTTGATGGTGCTGCTAAGCCAAAAGTAGAATATTTGATGAAAATTGGAATTAGAAGGTGATGTGAATGAAGATTTTGAAGTAAGAATGGATGAACTTTAAAATATCGATGGGGGATGTTTGAAGACAAGGGAATAATTAAGGTGTGATTGGTTTTGGATGAAGAGGAAGATTAATTAGATTAGGATTGGATAGAATGATATGAGGTTGACAAGTGGATTTGATTAGAAGAATGATGATTGGATTAGGATGGACGAAGATGAATGATTAGATTGCATTAAGAAAGAGGATGTTGATGTGGCTTAGAGGGATGATTAGGATGATTGTGGATGTTTAGGATGAAATGATTAGAATGATTGAGAAGAATAAAAATGACTTGGAAGAGGTGATTAGGATAAGAAGTATGATGATGATGAAGAAGTGGGTTGATGTGGAGATGAAAATGTAGAATTCTGACTGATTTTGGACTTTTTAGGTCGATTTGTTCATTGGAAAAACTAATTTTCAACATACATCAAATGCATTGACTACGCTAAGTATACATTGACTTAGATTTTGGGCATAACTAATAGTTATTGAAGACACGTGTCTGAAAATAGTCCTAGAAGGGACAAAGCAACCTTGCAGGAGACAAGCAATTGTGACTTTGGGGAATTTTGATAAAATTGTGATATTTTTTTTGAGTATGTTCAAGTGACTCTTTCAAGCTACTTATGTTTTTATGCAGTTTAACATAATGAAGACAGTACAAACAGTAGCTACCTTAAGGAATTGGCTTCACATGAAATATTATAGGCCCATTGCTTGGTAGTCCTTTGGCTCACACAACAGTGTCACCCCTGGAAGGGTACCCATGTTTTTGTCTTTTGCCAGGTATTGTTGTCATGCTACAAATATCTCTTTTGCAACACAATACCCTGGGACACGTATGATGGGAATCTTGGGGGGAGAATATTCCCTCCCATTGCACTATAATAAGTTATCAATCAGAGGTGAAATGGGTGGGCTACTAATTAACAATTTCTAGTAGGATCTATGGCGTCCCCCAATTGGTTTGTATGCATGTGAGATACTTAAGTCTCTAGTGGACCACGTCGGCTCCTTAGGCACTATTTGCCTGATCTGAACTATCATACACATAACATACCTGAGCTTGGTGGGATTGAGACAAGTTTTTGTTTAGTGTCTCATTTCTATACCATCTAGGGTATTTACCGGTTTGAGGTCATCCTCTAAAAGGGAAATGCACCCTCTAGACAGGCCTCTCTAGAAGCTAGATTAAGCTAAGTTTTTCCTTCACCCAAGTTCCACGAAGGCAAGGGGAGAGGATACAACTATAGTTTAATCATAGCGTCATGTAAATTAAGAGATCTATCTAATGAAAAATATCTCAAAAGAATAGTGTTGAAAAACACTTCTTCAAACACACCAAGAAGAGTTCATTTTCTAAATTGAACCTAATTAGAACAACTAAGTATTTTTTACCTAAGAAAAAGACACAATAGTATGGTTAAGCATGCAATTTCAATTTATTTTCCACACATCAAGAAGGAAAGCATGTAAGAAAGGTGTGATAGTTTTGCCTTAAGTCATTCAAGATTTTGTGAGGTTCATTCCCTTATGCATTCAAGATTAGATGTGGTTAATTCCTTTAAGTAACATGAATTCAAAGACTAGTGTTTAAAGCATACAAGTTCATTCCCAAAATCCATTAAAATTCAAAGAAACTTGCATGAAAAATATTAGTAATCTTTAAAGTCTTCAACCCTGAAATGCTGCAAAAAGGAAAACACATTAGTAACACTTGAAATTTAAAAAAAAAAATGTCTACTGTGACAAGGTTGATACATAAGGTTACAATAAATATTCCACTAGAATCATGCTAGAGACAATATGGTGATTCCTAAAACTTGACTAAGTCTGAAATTTATGATTCCTGAAACTTGACTAGAATCTGCATCTTAACTCCTATAAAGCTGAAACCACTCTCAAACATCCTAGAAGTATATATTTAAAATATATGTTAAAGTATAAGAAATTGGTGCTGAAATTGGTCTAAAGCATACATAAGAATTCTCAAGAAATCATTCTAAAAATACCCAATCTCTCAGAACCAGTTTAAAATGCAAGAAATGCAGAGATGACAATGACAGGTCGCAGATGACAATATGCGCAAACGATGATATGCACAGAAAGAAAACTTTCACATAGACAACAATTTTTAAGCGCAAATGATCATTCTACGCAGACAATGGTTTTTAAGAGCAGACATCCATTCTAGGGTAGAGATGGTGATTTTTGCAGATGATGGTCTAGAAACGTAGACAGTAAACTCAGAGCGGAGATGGATTTGCGAAACGCTTTTCAAGAATTACGGAAAAACACAAAAATTTTGAAATTTTTTAACAAATAAGTGACGTGGGTCCCACTAGGCATGCCAAAATGTATATTCTAGAAAACTACCTATTGGGATCATGCTAAGACATGAAAATGTTAAATATATAAATCAATAAACTACACTAACATGTCTAAAAACATACTTCAAAACAAGACTTCCATCATGACCTCCGATGAGCTGAACAAGGGCACCCAATGCCTTGTTGATTTGCTCTTAGAGATGTATGTGGGTGTGCTATCCCAATACAATATTAAAATCCCACTTGATTTTTCTTGCTATGGATTGAAACTATAATGCAACTAATGGATGTGATGAAGAGCTCAAGAACAAGTATGAGGAGCTTGTCTCAAGCCTTCACCAATGAAGATGAAGATGCAACACTAAGATAGAATGATATGCATGAGATAATAGAACTAGATTATTCACCATTAATCATAGCATGTGATTTTTAGATTCAATAATGAACAAAAGCATAAAAACATGAACATGAACTAAGAAATTCTAGAATAATTCTAACATGATAACAATGCATAAAAGGGAGATGATTTTCTCTTGGAAAGAGCCTCTATTTATAGATTTTTGGAAGGAAAAAGAGGGCTTGAATGAGGTGGAGCTCATGTGGCATCCACATAGGTGCCACATGAGGGACACATAAGCCATGCAAGGGGCCAAGTTTTCTCACACATGTGTGAGAAACTTGTGATGTGATGGGTAAAAGTGTACTTAAAGTACACATGTGAAGGATCTTGTAAGAGGTGTAAGAGTTATAGTCCAATGAAACACTTTTAGAAAGTATAAGAAAGTGTCATCAAGGTTGTAAGAAACCTTGTTGGAACCAAATTAGCATAATTTTGAAAATTTAAATTTGGAAATTTTCTCACACATGTGTGACCAAATAATTAGGACTAATATGTGTTGGAATCCTGAAATTAGCCTAATTAACCTTAATTACTTAGTAGGTCTATTTGGTGAGAGTGATATGAAGTAGGGTAGGATCTAGGTTCAAATTAGTTTAATCCAAATTAGATTTAGATTAATTGTGTTTTAGTAGAATTAATTCATGTGGAGGAATAAATAAATTATAAATTTATTTAAAAGGGATTAATGAGGGAAATGTATATAAATGTGATTTAATACATTAAATGGGGAATAATATTTAAATTAAGATTTAAATACTATGAAGATGAATCATATTTAATTAAATAAATTAATTAAATAGATAGAAGAATTTAACAAATATAATTAATTAAAATTAACTATAATATTATGGGAATATTAATTAAATTAACATAAGGACGATTTTGGATGTCTACAATTAGTTATTTTATATTTGCATTATGATGAAGATGATTAAGTCCTAAGTGATTGTAGTGAGTTTTGGTGTTGTCATTGCTGGAAACAAAGTGTATTGAGAAATTCAGATTAGATATACCAGTGGAGAAGGTGATTGCACAAGGATTTTTCTAAGTATCCAGTGAATCGGTGATAACATAGTATGTGTTGGTAAACTTGATGCGTGATGATAATCTTGAGGATTAAGATGGTGCAATCGGTCAAAAAGTATCTACATAATAATGTTACCTAAATATATGATCTTTTAAGCAAATTCAACATACAGGTAGATATTTGAGGCAAACACTAGTGATCTCGGTAAGAACAGTGAACATTTTGATTATAGTTGGATAAATCGATTCAGTGATGAAGTCAAATTCAAAGAGCAATCAATTTGAGTGTTGAAGTGTTTAGGGACAACATTGAGGATTTAAAATTGGTACATTGGCATGCTCACTCACACTATTTTAAGTGAATTTAAGGCCGACTCAGGTAATATGTTTTAGGGTTATTCTTTCATCTTAAAATTCTATGTAAGGAGATGAAATCATAAAGTAAGGATTGGATTTTCATGATGTGGTGGTTGCGATCAATGAAGGTGGTTGAGTAGTTTGGGCAGAAGTGTTAGAGAAATTAGAGAAATGCATTTGAGAAGAATAGTGTATTTGTTAGGGAAAAAGCTCTACATTCGGATCACTTATTTGACATTCTTACTCAAGGCAAGTTCTAACAGGATTGCAATCAAAATATTCTAACAAATTTACTCCTAACAGGGTAAGAAGGATCCTAACAGGTATGAAGATTAAATAATTTAATAGGGTGACTCTCAGAAGGTGTTTTAAATCCCTTAATCAGGTAGTTCCTAACATGACTTTGTAATATCTTTTAATAGGGTTATGTGATAGCTAAATGTGGGCCTCTGATTTAGCCATACACTTCAACATGGTCATTATTCTTCAGCTGCATACAGGAATGAATATCGATTCATTTACCCTGCATGTCTGAAAGAGTCGACCTGTTGCCTTCTAGAAGGCAGGAGTATGAGTTTTTTCTCAGGTCATTGCAAACTCAGTGACTACACCGAAGACCTAAATGAAAGATTTAAAACTATATGATGAAAGTAAAATATTGATTAATCTAAATGATATGCAATTTGTTGTTCATCCAAGCTACTTAAGATTCAGTTTTAGAAGCACTAAATGAAATGTGAGATGTTCATTTTAACAACACCAAATTGAATGTGCTCTAATGGTTAGATTTGCATTCTTGAATAAAATAAATAACAATATTAAATAAATTCTATAAATGCAAGAAAGCTAAGAAAGAAAATGCAGCATAATAACATTAAGAAAAAATTAGGTTCCTTTGTGAAGGAAAAGAGTTTTTCTTTTATAGAAGTCTCTCTCGAATCGACGGTCGAGATCAAAATAAAAGAGTGGCTCAGATTCAATTGAAGAAGCACAATCCATGTGCAAGTGATTCAATTGGCCGAAAGAGTCAGTTGACTGAACTGACTGATAAGTTATTTTAGAAACTTCCAAAATCAGTTCATAGTTAACTGAAATGTTTCTAAAATGATAAACAGTAGAGAATCAGTTAACTGAGTGGAACTAGATTGTTTCCATTTTGATAAATTAGTTAACTAGATTTGATGATGTCATATGCATTTTTAATAATTAAATTGATTTTGAATGCACATTTATGATTTTATAATTAATTTAATTCCTTTTTTATTTAATTGACAATTTTATAATTTTTATTTAATTAATATGTCATAATAATAATTAAATAATAGTATAAAGTTTATTTGCCAATGTAATGTGATTTTAGGAATTAATTAATTAATTAAGTACGATGATCGATTAGGACCTAGGGTTTAGGTCAGATCAGTTTGAATTTGATAATTGCCTCTTTGATTTAGCACTTAAGTTTAATCAAGATTAGGGTTTCTTGATTAATTGCTAAGATTGGGGGTCTAGGGTTTAGGTGACCATTTTTAGGTGATTACATTTGCCCCTCTTTGAATTGATGTGCGATTAGCGCATTGATTCAAAGAACTGTTACTGATGAGATCAAGAATAGTTTGATTTAAAGCGATGAAACCATTCTTTTGAAGAAGAAGACTGACTTCGAGCTTGATTTGATGAAGATTGATCAAAAGATATAAATAGAATGCTCAGTTTGATTTGAAGCGATGAAACTAAACATTTGTCAGGAACTCTTAAACCTTTTTGATTGGTTTGAATGAATAACCAGTTTGATTTGAAGCGATGAAGCTGATTACCATTAAGAGATTTGATTAGCAAGCAAATTGACTTGATTTGAAGTGATGAAGCCAATTTGATCAATGTATCTGGTTTCAATAATGATTGCCCCGTATAAGACCGATCTTGTCTGGTTTCAAGTGTATTCACCACTATATAAGACCATTGATTAGGTTGCCTTGGATTTAAGATGATCTCAACTTGATTTGATGCGATGAAGCTGAGATGCCTCAAGCGATAGGGTTTTGATTAAGGATGTAATCACTGGATTGTTGATGTCCTGATCTTTCCCCCTCGGGAGCGAAATCAAAATATGGCTAGGTGCCCCAGTAATGAGAAGCAATTCAATTGATTAGACAATTTAGGAAGAAATTGATCTGATTAGAAAGAGGTCCCATGTGGTTAGGACAAAAGTTGTACTTGATGAGAGGTCTTGTTGACCGAGATTGACCAAAAGTAAGATACATGGATTGATTAGAAGAAAAGCATGAGAGATTTCTATTGGTTGTTCAAGTGGTCAAATTCAAATTTTGATTTCAATCCTGAAAATAGAATCAGGACAGTTGATTGAGCAAGGGGTGTCATGACCACTTGATGATGAGAAGATTGATCGATTAGAATCTCAGATCCTTCACATTGGAGAGAGATAAAGTTATTATGCTGATTTCATCACTATGCAGATGCAGATGCAAGACTAACATGAATGCAAAAAATACAACCTAAGGTGTAGTCACCGAGCTTTAGCATTGAAAATTTTCATCATTGAGCATTTTGGAACATTGGAGTCGATACAATCCTTACTAGTGCCACTGTGACCATAAGAATATGAATATGACTTTCATCAGATAAGATATGGGAAACTAACGTAAGCATCAAGGCACAAAAGTTGAGATGACCTGAACATTGTTTCCAGTTTTTGATAGTGCAAGAGAACACCAGTATCGAGCCATTCAAAGCCAAGATAACCATGAGTGCGTGCTTGTGTAAACAAACAGATAAATAAAAAATAAGGAGATAGTTTTGACCTCACCTTGGCGTCCAAATAAAGAGGATCAAGGGATGTGAGACTTTTCCACCTTAATGCAGGAGCTCTTACCACATACACCCAATTTATTTGACTTTGTTGGATCATCGGGACCACACCGACAAGCAGTAGACAAAGAAAAGATTAATGAAATTAATGAGCACAGGCAGTGTACAAATAGAAGTTCAACATACTTCATCCAGTTTCAATGTTTTTAGATGTGTATAGGTATAGGGTGTTGATAAACACCGTTGTGCTTGTGAGTGCTTTGTGTTTGATTGTTATCGATCTGTTGTTTACATTTGCGATATCCAATGTGTGTTAAGAAACATAGATGCATCCAAAGGTAGTGTTAAGAAACACTGTTGATTGTGGTGTTGAGAAACACTTGTTTGTGTCAGTAGCGAGTTGTCCTTTAGAAATGACAAGATTACTGACTCTGATGTAATCCAAAGATGTGACCAAATTGGGGACCCATGCCCCAAGTAGTAAACGATGATAACTAACTTGACTCATACTATGAGGACAAATCCAATTTGATTGCCCCTAGGTTATGACTCTGGATCGGTTTCAAGCCAGGAGGGTTCTCAGAAGAACCAGAGTGTCACAAAAGTGACTAAAAGCTATGTACAAACTAAAGCAAAGGATAGCCAAGATTGAGCATTGATAGATGGATCGCTGAGTACAAGAGGCACCTATTTACCAGGTTTTCACCTACTTGGCAAAGATGCTATTTAGTAGAAATTGACTTGATTTGAAGCGATGAAGACAATTTGATCAATGTGCCTGGTTTCAGAAATGAATGACTCGTCTAAGACCGATCTGTCTGGTTTCAAGTGTATCCATCACTGTATAAGACAATTGATTGAGTTGCTCTTGAGTTATGATAATCTCAACTTGATGTGATGCGATGAAGCTGAGATGCCCCAAGCGATGGGGTCTTTGTTGATTAAGGTGATCATTGAAAACCTGGTAAGCATGCCTCTGTTTCCATCCTTTTTTTTTTCAAATTTTCATTTTTTTGTATTTTTGATGTTTTTGATTTTTTTGATTGATGCATCAAGGTGCCTATTGCTAGGTTTTCACCGAGATGATCATTTTTTCAGGACTTTTTGCAATTTTTAGAATTTTTTTTCAGGATCATTTTTCACTTTTTTAGATTTTTTCAGAGATTAACTGATCTCAAGCAAGATCACATTGGTTTGCCCCCAATATCTAGCAAGGTGGAGGTCATTACAGATGGATTAGAAAGTTGATGGATGAGGAGAAAAGATAATGATGGATGAAGAGGGTGAATGCAACCCTCAAAGATAGTCTCCTCAAGATTACCCAAGCTAGGGAAAAAAAAGAATATAGCAATGTAGGCTCATGGAGCGGTGCTGGATAGCATATAAGATAATGACCTGATGTCATGAAAGCGTGTAGTCCAAAAGAATGGACATGTCAAGAGACTTTTGAGAAATAGTTTTTCCTTTTTTTTTTCATTTTGATTAAGACCAAGGGGTCAATTGGATAGGATAGGATATAGCTATGATAGTGCAATCAAGATAAGGGTTGATGGAGGTATAAGTGGATAGTTTGGATTATGGTAGGAATGTTCAGATATAGGAATTATAAGCATGGGATAAGCAAGATAATGATAGGGTATCATGGATGAGAGCAAGTGAATAGGCTGATGGAAAGGATAATGAATGTCAAGATACATGTGTGTTCATGGATAGGCTCAAATTTGGTAAGATCAGTAGAACGGACATGGATGCTCATGTGCTAGCTAGATGGAAGATATGATAGATGAAAATGGAAGGAACTTGCCCCCAAGTGAAGAGTGCAAGTATGAGGAATTACACATGATGCCTGTTTGCCAAGTTTTCATCATGGTACTTATCCAAGGCGCTACAAGAAGTGGTTTTCACCATAGGATGGATTGATTTATCTTTACTTTTGTTACCAAGGTGCCTGTTTACCAGTTTTCACCAGGCACTTTTTTATTTATTTATTGTACTTTTTTATTTTATGGAAGAAATTTTAGCTTCTTTCTCTTTAGATAGTGCTCCTCTAAAAGATAAGCTATGATAGGCCAAGGCTGCTGAAAGTATGCTCAAAAGATGCTGATAGGGTGATGGTAGAGAAGACTGATATGGAGGATAAGGGAGATGGTAGCCAAGGATTTATGTGAGGGATTGGATAAGAGGAATGGAAGGATATGGTGATAAGATCAACACTGACACACCTCTTGAAGGGTAGTG
>MU225054.1:1725396-1754601 GCA_018584345.1 Thuja plicata
GATGTCATATGCATTTTTAATAATTAAATTGATTTTGAATGCACATTTATGATTTTATAATTAATTTAATTCCTTTTTGATTTAATTGACAATTTTATAATTTTTATTTAATTAATATGTCATAATAACAATTAAATAATAGTATAAAGTTTATTTGCCAATGTAATGTGATTTTAGGAATTAATTAATTAATTAAGTACGATGATCGATTAGGACCTAGGGTTTAGGTCAGATCAGTTTGAATTCAATAATTGCCTCCTTGATTTAGGACTTAAGTTTAATCAAGATTAGGGTTTCTTGATTAATTGCTGAGATTGGGGGTCTAGGGTTTAGGTGACCATTTTTAGGTGATTACAGGTTATAGATTCTCTTAACTGGGTATACCCTTAATAGGGTGATGTAATGCTCCTAACAGGGTAGATCTTATTGCTGCATTAGTGAGTTTGTGGGTACTAATTCCCACTATGGTTTTTCCAGCAAAAATATTGATGTCCTTATGTTACATTTGTGGATGCATGTTTTACTTTTCTTCTATGTTACATTTACCTTTTCATGTTGGTTTATTCAGAATTTTATGAAAATATTTTATAGATCTATGGTTGCACTGATCAACCCCCCCCCCCCCCCCCCCTCTATCAGTTCCTTATAAGACTAACAATTAATATTAGTTCCAAGTTCCCTTCAAGAAGCCTAACATCTTGGGGAGGATCCTTAAGGAAGACATGGATGGTTTAAGATATCAAAGAAACTTGCAAATTCTGAGAAATTCATTGAAAGGATGAAAGAACAACTCCATCAGTCAAGAGAAAAGATACATGAACTTGTTGAGTAACTTGAACAACTATCTAAACAAAGTGAATCTGAGGAGTCTCAAGCATCTTTGGAAGAACTGTCATAGGAGAATGAGAAACTACATAAAGACAAGAAGAACATCAAAAGATAGTTATAATCTTTGTCAATCAGAATGGGTGAAGAAATGGAGAATGGAAGGAAACATAAGAATCAAGGAAAATTGCAGAGGAAGCCCTAAAATCCAATGATGAAGTCCTAAAAGACAAGGTGGATGAGATCTTCAAATATGAACAAGATGTTGGTACATTTCATGCACATCTACATAAGAAAAATAAATAAAATCAAGTATCCCTAATGGAGAATCAAAAGATGAGACATGAAAATGAGAAGTGGAAAGGTGAATTGAAGGATGAAAATAATTTACTCAATAAATTTAATGAAATTTGTCCAAAACTTGATGAAAAACTCAAGATTCAAAAGATGCATGGACAGATTCATGGTTTAGGCTACACTGATTATGACGTTGGTGAATCTTTAGGTACCAAAAAGACCAATCAAGATGTAAAGTATGCGCCTAAGGTGAATCAAAGAAAATCTAGTAAGAGATATTATAAACCAATTTGTTTCAATTATCATAAGGTTGGAGATACTAATAATGTATGCAAGAAAAATATCAGATCTAGCATTCCAAATATTAGATCTAATGATGGACCAAGTACTTTTCATGGTTATTGTTACAATTGCAACAAATATGGTCATAGAGCTAATGAGTGTGAGACAAGGGTGAACAATCATTGGTTACAAGTGAACCGACTAAGTCCTTATCAGAATGAGAACTGATGGAATATTACATTCTGACATTGTCATAATTATTCTCACATGGAGTTCAATTGCAAATTGAGGACTAATAGAGGAAATATAGGACCTTGGAGATCAACTGGAATAATATGTTTTCACTGTCACAAGATTGGACAGATTGCAAGGTTTTGCAGAGTAAAGAAAAATAAGACAAATAAACCATTGAACCAGTCAAGTAAGAAAAAGGGAAAGAAGATTGAATCAATGGAAGATAAAAGGAATAAGATGAATAAGATTTGGGTAAACAAGAGCTAAGGAAAACCATCTGAAGATTCCATATCTTCACCAGGTGTGGAGAAATCTTCATCTAACTAACCTATCATTGTCTTAGGGGGAGAAATATTGTCAGATATATCTTTGGACCCCCCTAGATGAATGTATATCCTATAAATTCTATCTGCATATTAAGACTTATTTGGTTGTTTCGATGTATGGTATGGAGTTTTGTTGAATTGCATGAAGATTTGGTTAACCACTAATAAGATCTTTGACGGTATATGTTGTTTATTATCAACGAGTGATGAAATTAATGTATATGTGTGAAGGTGGATATAATTTTTTTTTGGTCTCATTGTGCACCTACACATTCAAGAGAAAACATAGAATGAAAAAAGAGAAGGTTGAGCAGTTTGACAACATTTAAGGTGACCGATTGAAGGATTTAGAGTGTTTGTGTGAAATGAACAAAAAGGGTTTAAAAGTTTCATTGGGCGGTGATTAAAAAGGTACTTATTTGAATTTAGGAGCTTGAATTTTTTTATTTCAATATGGATACACTGATTATTATGGATATTACTGAGAGGCTAGGGCCCGAATTCAAGAAACATGTGTTTAAGTTGATTGAAGATGAACCAAAGGGTGCCCTATCTAGTGTTCCCTACAACGTGTTGCATATTGAAGATGTGTGATCATAAATTCAATGTAATTTTGAATATTTAGGTTCTTCTCACATTTTCAATCAATATATGAAGCTTTGTAATAATCTAGTATTTAAGGAAGAACACCAAGTAGTTGTAGTTAAGGGTTTCACTCACACAATTAACTTCCCTGATGATTTCAAGAAGGAGAAAGTCTGATATGTGTTGAGCCATATACATGACTATTTTATGTGGATTTATCATCCACATAAGGTAACTAAGAAGGCCATTCATGCAGTTATAGGATTCTATGCAACCAGTGAAGTACCTACACTTAGGTCAATCCCACAGGACGTAGTCACAGAGTTAACCAAATAAAGGTGGGATAAGCAAGCAATGACAATAAATGATATCCCTGGCATAAACATGATATTTTCATCCATGGTGATAGGATACAAAGTATAACACTCAATTAGAATCAATAGTGTACCTGGTGCAATGATTCATACTGCATACATGATGGTGAAATAAGATGTAGAGTATGACCTGTGTGCTGCCATGAGAGATTAGTTCTATTAGAACATGGAGAAGAACAAAAAAGATAAAATGAAAGAATTTAAGTTCAGTCAATTCTATATGGGTCTATTATTTTACTTTCAAAACTAATTTATTGGTGTTGGTCTTATTAATTGGGTAGAAGATACACCAGTTTTGGTCTGAGGAACTTTGTTAGATTACTAGGTAATGACTTCAATGAGAAAGTTTGGGGTTACTTTAAGGACTTTCAAAGTAAAATGCATCAAAGGGAAATAATACCTGCACATGTTGTTGAAATATATAAGGATGAAATTTTTTTTATGGTGGACACTGATACTTGTTAGATGGAGGCAGAAGTACCTAGGACCTCTTGGGCCATGCCTATGGGTTATGAGGTAGAAACTAATATGGTAACTCTACATGAAGAAGATCTATTTTCAAAACAGATAGATCAAAATGTACCTAGTTTTGGAACCTCTAAAGAGAAGATCATGGAATTTTATAGTAATATAAACCAACCAGTGATAGAGATAAGGATAAGAAAGGAAGTAGAGAAATTTGCATTGAAGAAATGTTTCACTCAAGAAAGGATAGATAAGGCAAGAGCCAAGTTTGAAACAGAGAAATCTAGTGCATCTGTAGTAGTAGAAGAAGGATAAGGAGTAGAAGTGGTCTCTGCTACAACTGGTAGTGCTCATGTAGGTCTATATAAACTAGAAGTACTACTGTGATGAAGAAGGAGAAATCCTCACCTCCAGCAAGATTTCTAGTAAAGATAAAAGAGAATTTTGCTAAGCCTTCTAAGCCTGAGCCTACAAACGTTAAGGAAGCAACCACAATATGGAAATTTATTGGCAAGAGGAAGAAAGAAAAATCATAAAGGAAAAAGGGTGCTAAAAGGAGTGAGGAAGAAGGAAATTGGGAACATTTTGAAGAATCCCTTAGGTCTTGTTGAGGAGAAGAAGGATGAAGAACATGAATAAGTAGAAGAGGATAAGGAGAAAGGAGAGGAGAGTGAGAAAGTGGAAGTGATCACTCATACTATTGAAGAGTGGAACATAAATGGAATAAAGGTCACACTTAATGACATTACTGATGATCCTAAGGATACCTTAGATACTACAAAAGAAATTCTTGTTATGGATATACCTAAACAACAAAAGGATACACAAGTGCAAAAATAAGAAAAGCTTGAGAATATAGGAACCGATCAGGATATTATCGATGATACATCAGTTAAAACACCTACATATGATGTACAAAAACAATATGTACCAATGATCAAGGCTATAGCTGGTAATGAACAAGAGGAAAAACCAAAGGAGAGGACTGTAGACAAGGAAAAAGAAAAGGTAACATTTTCTATGTCTTCTATTAATCATAACATTGATGAGATAGATGAAGGTGACATGTGAGTCATTCTAAGGCCAATAGACTTGATTACAATGAGCCCTACTGAAATCATGAATGTTTCTATGGCTATTACTTTTAAGGCCAAAAGGGATCAGAAGGAGGAGGCACAAATAATACAGTCTGCAAGAGATATATTGTCAGACTTAGTACCTAAGGTTACCTATGATGAAAATCATGCACCTATTGGACAATTGAGTCAATTAGTAATAGCTACAGGTGATCCAATGCAAATTTTAGAAGATGCAGAAACAATGAGGGAAGAAAAGGATCATGAAAAGAAGAGATCCAAAGAGTTATCCAAATGCATTGTACTTGATAGAGGACCATTTATAATTGGTGTTAAAAAGGTAAAAGAAGCATTAAAAGAAGGTGGTAAGATCCTTAACTCTATTTGTAATTTCTCATAGTTTTTGAAAGCTATATAAAGGAAAATATGCGAAGCTCAATATGAGATATGGTTATTGGTAGAAATTTTTGACCCTATAAATGGTTTTACTAAAATTTTTGGAGCTGAAGTAAGTATCATTTATCATAAGCTTAAGGCTTAAAATAATAAGCAAAAAAAGAGGATTGCAACTTTAATGGAGTTACATGGTCTATTGGTGCTCAAATCAAAAAATTGGATTTCCTATGGATTTTTCCTATCCAATCATGAGAAACCCAAGTGATTTGCCAAAAAACAAGGTTTCAACCTATTCCAAGTATCAACCTTCTTCAATTTTGGCTCTACAAAACCAAGGCTGGTAGACCTATACCTTGACTTATCCTTCAAGTTACAAGGATTTTTATAGAAGATAAGAAAAACTTCAACCTTCTCTCTCAAGTATGGCAAGGCACTTGAAAGAAATCTAACTGAAAGTAATATATCATGAACTATAAACTGAAATACTTTAAGTAATTGAAAGAATGTTTAGTAAATGTGTATGTAATTTGAAATGATCAGATAGATAAGATATCACAAAACTATAAGCAATGAACTGGATAAATATAATCCAAATAATGCTTAGACCATGTTTTATTCTGTTGTGGGCAATAGATTCAAGGTCATTCCAATCTTATGTTCAACCTCAGAGATAGTTTTACAAGAAAACTTATCACTTCAAAGGTGTTACGGAATGAACATGCAACCTTGAAACACATTCAGAGATATTTCAAAAGGATATTACTTATCAAATGATAGACCAATTGACTAAGGCCTCAATCAATAGAATTTAACCATGCAAAATGAGAAAAACCAATTGATAATAAAGACTATGAACCAAATTAGGAAGTATGCACATCAAACTATCACTTTGAAGAAGTTCTATTGATTTATCCGAGGGACTAATTGTAAAATGATAATGAAAATATTACACATGTGAAAGAAAAAGGAATTATCTTTATTAATTTTTTAAAAAATAGTACATCCAAGTCCATGTTACAGTTCTTGATCCAAAACTATCCACATATGTGAAATTGTATTATATTGTATTGTCTTTTCTCTTTAAATTTTACATTGTGTGTGTGTGTGTGTGTGTGTGTGTGTGTGTTTGAGTAGCTTGCACACCTCTTTAGGGTGAAAAGACACAACCCTTATTACAAATTATTTTGAAAAAACAATAAATTAACAAAAAAATAAGTACCTAACATTTGGATTTAGCTTTGGTAAAAAATCCAAAACACCTTGTGAAAAGCTAATAGTTTTGCTAGAGATAGGAAATTTTATTTCCAAAACTAGGTCATGTTTAGATTTTGAAAATTTGACCATATTCAGCCTTTGTCAGCATCATTTGTGTAGTAGGTTGAAATTATAGCTTTTTTTGAAGGCTAAGATTAGTTAGTTCTATTTACTTGTGCCATAAAGCTTCCTTCCTTTGATTTTTTTAGTATGGAGAAACTTGCTTCTTGATAATGGATTCAGACTTCTAAATTCTCAAAATTTAGGGTACCACCAGTGGCTCTTTCAGGGCACATATGCTCCATGTGAGCATAGTGAGATTCTATCTATCTCTAGAGAAGAAGACCAAGTATCCACACTTAATCTTATGCAAAGTGAAATCGGGTGGCCCTAGGCCCCAAAAAAATGAACATTGTTTTCTTTCCTCTATCAAATATTTGATTATGATACTTTAGCAACAAGATCATTCTAAATGTATCATTATTGGTCAGATTACTATTTTGATCCACCTGTACATAACATCCTTTATTGTCAAATCAGGTTTGTGTCATTCAAACTGGGAATAGACTCTTGTAATTTCCTTTATGTCTGATTTGAAGATTACCAATTCTACAATATTAGTCCAGTATATCCTTTTCTAATCTGAGATTTTATCATTCCTCACTACCTTTGAGGAATACTCAAAATCACCTTGTGTATCATATAGAGACTAAAAAAGACTAGAGACTTCATCATATTGACCAAAAATCTCGATGCCATAAATCTATTTTTTCCCTTCATTTTGTAACATATTTATCTGATTTTGCTAAAAACTAGCTGAATCATTCTTATAATCAACTCCTTGTAGATTATTTATATCCTCTAGCATAGTATCCAAATCAGGCTCAATCAAAAACTTATCACCATCTATTTCAAGAAAAAAAATTTCATCAATTATCTTTGTTAAAAATTCTTCATGCTCATATATTGTATCCAATTCACCTTCATATTCTGGAGAGATTTCATTTATTTCACAGAATGGATTAACACATGGTCCATATCCAGAAAATTCTTCATATTTTTCAAAACCATTCATAAACATATTTCCTTCATCAAATGTTTCACTCTTTCAAGATTTTATTATATCAAATATAACCTGATCATGCCCATCCTGATGATTATAGGAAAAATTTAAACCATTCTTTTGAACATACTTATGATATTCAACATCCAACAAATCTGAAATTTTTTCTGTACTGAGGAGATTTTCTTCCTCACCATCATGTCCATTGATACCTGTCTCCATAGAAATCTTACCAAGTACATTTCTTCTTCAACCTGGTTTGAATTTTCTTCCTCTGTGTCATTATTCTTTTCTTTTCTCAATTCATCACATACTTTCTCAAGAAAAATTATCAGTTGAGAATCATCATATATTCCTAACTCACAAAGTTTATCCATTAATTCCCTTCCAAAAGGCCTAATATCTAAAGGTATTTTTTGATAAATCCTTATCATTCTCATGAACAAATGTATTGCAGATTCTCCTTCATATCTTTCCAAATTGAAGAATGTATCCAAAGGGGACATGTACATTTCTTCTTCCACAATGTAATTTGGATCTTCTTCCATGCTACAACTTTGGTCTTCATATCGTTCATAGCACATGTTGTCTTCTTCACCACTAGCATCATCAAACATATAAAGAAACCATTTCTCAAACTGTCTCCATGCTGAGATACATTGTGTGGGTAGTGATTCATATACTTGTCTGGCATTATCTTTTAACATCCTGAAAAATAACCTCATCACCTGATCCTCTATAGAAACATCATAATATTACATGAATGTATAAAATGCATCCAAGTGTTATAGTGTCGATTCATCCCATTCTCCATGGAACTTTGGTATAAGTTGTGAAATTTTAGGGGATAACTTATTTGGGATGCATTGAAATCTCCTAAGATCCAATGGCCTAATACCATCTGAAATAAATGGATTTCTTTGAAATGATGGATACATTTGAAAAAATAATCCACTATCTCCTTCTGAGTCTTCTCCCTCAGTAGAGTCACTGACTAAAATCCTTTGTTCAATAGATTCGCCACCTTCTTATCAGAAGGAAAATACTTATTGTCTTTTGAGTTCTTTTCTCCCACTAGAGTCTTAAATATATCACCAGAGCTTCTAAGTAAAATACAAAATTGTTCTTTTGAACAACTCCCCAGAAGAGTCACCAATTTGTTGGTGCTCAAATCAATAGATTGGATTTCCTATGGATTTTTCCTATCCAATGATGGGAAACTCAAGTGATTTTCCAACAAACAAGGTTTCAACCTATTCCCAAGTATCAACCTTCTTCAATTTTGGTTGTGCAAAACCAAGGCTGGTAGGCCTATACCTTGACTTATCCTTCAAGTTACAAGGCTTTTTATAGCATATAAGAACACTTCAACCTTCTCTCTCAAGTATGGCAAGGCACTTGAAAGAAATCTAACTGAAAGTAATATATCATGAACTATAAACTGAAATACTTTAAGTAATTGAAAGAATGTTTAGTAAATGTGTATGTAATTTGAAATGAATAGATAGATAAGATATCACAAAATTATAAACAATGAATTGAATAACTATAATCCAAATAATGATTAGACCAGTGCTTTATTCTTTTGTGGGCAATAGAGTCAAGATCATTCCAATCTTATGTTCAACCTCAGAGATAGTTTTACAAGAACAATTATCACTTCAAAGGTGTTATAGAATGCAAATGCAACCTTGAAACAAGTTCAGAGAATTTCAAAAGGATATTACTTCTCAAATGACAGACCGATTGACAGGGGCCTCAATCAACAAAATTTAACAATGCAAAATGAGTAAAACCAATTTCTAATAAAGACTATGAACCAGATCAGGAAATATGCACATCAAACTGTCACTTTGAAGAAGTTCTATTCATTTATCTGAGGGGACTAATTGTAAACTCATAATGAAACTATTACACATGTGAAATAAAAAGCTCTTATCTTTATTGGTTTCTAAAAAAATAGTACATCCAGGTCCATGTTACAGTTGTTGATCCAAAACTATCCAAATATGTGAAATTGTATTATATTCTATTGTCTTTTCTCTTTACATTTTACATTATGCATAAATATGCATTTTAGTAGATTTCACAACTCTTTAGACACAACCCTTATCACAAATTATTTTGAAAAAACAATAAATTAACTTAAAAATAACTACCTAACTTTCGGATTTGGCTTTGGCCAAAAATCCACAACACCTTGTGAAAAACTAAAATTTCTTTTGGAGATAGGAAATTTTATTTCCCAAACTGGGTCATTTTTAGTTTTTAAAAATTTGACCATCTTCAACCTCTGTCGGCATCATTGTTGTAGCAGATCAAAATTCTAGTATTTTTTGAAGGCTTCGATTAGTTAGTTCTATTTATTTGTGTCATAAAGCTTCCTTCCTTTGATTTTTTTAGTATGGAGAAATTTGCTTCTTGATAATGGATTGGGACTTCTAAATTCTCAAAATTTAGGGTACCACCATGGTCTACTGATACCCAAGATAGATATCTTGTAGCAAGGATTCAAGGAGGCAGAGCATGCCTTAACATCCCATGATATGTGTAGTGTATGTGGTTTGGAAGAGCTTTCATATATGTTGCATGGGTAGATACTTCATGGAGAACCTAATAAGTTTTGGGTTTTTTGATCTACAAGCTTTGAAGACAAATTTCAATGATGTATTTAGTAGATTGTAAATAGGTATTTTCTACTCTCAATATAAACAATTATTATTTTTAGTTATACATGGTAATACTTTTGTCATTTTTGTCAAGTGGGGAGTAGTATAGAGTGAAAAAATTGGCTAAGTATTTGTAAGGGGAAGTAGTATAGCTATTGTAGTGCAATATGTTACATGGAATTGCATGATCTATGTTTAATTACCTTAGGGGGATTAATCCTAAGGGGGAGTTGTTTTTTCTTGAGCATTGTTGGACACTTAGAAATTTTTTCTAAGTGTTTCCATCAATGCCAAAGGGGATATTTTTGGGATTATGATGGAGATGATCGAGTCCTAGGTGCTTGCAGTGAGTTTTGGCATTGTCATTGATGGAAATAAGTGTATTAAGCAAGTCAAATTAGATATACTAGTTGTTGGAAATATATTGTAGGCTATGTGACTACGAGGGTGGGTGAATCAAGAACCAATAAAACTTCTTCACTTTAATCCTTAATTATATTATCTAATCTAATTGCATGCATGAAACAGAAAAGAAATAAACATTCATAACACTTGACACAAGATATGGTGACCCAGAAACCTTCCAAATAGAAAGTAAAACTAGGGTGGGGATGATACCCAAAAGCTTTAGAACTGCCATAATAAATTTGGACAGTTAAGGCTTACAATTGACCACTTCTGATTGTCTGCCCTGTTAGGAGCAATAAGGACTTTTAGGTCTACCTTGTGAAAGGATTTATACAATACAGTTAAGTATGCACTCTGCTAGGATATTTGTGAAGGACTATTAGGTCCACCATGTTAAAGGATTTGACAAATACACCTGTTAGAATGAATCAGTGAATGATATGCTATGCAACTCTAATTTACTGAATAAGATCCTTTGATGTAGAATTGATCACCTAAATGTGATAGATGAGTCTCTATTGTTCCTTTATACGGTTTTATCCTTCTAATCAATCTGCCTCTTCATATTTGCATCCATACATGTATTCAATGTTGTTATGATGATTGGTATCTTTTTTACTATATCTTCTTATTATTGGATAAACAAAGTATCTTACATATATACTTATCCAAATCAATTACCTCCATAATTCAGCTACTATCATATTAAATAGTATCAAAAAATATGTACTAATTCAGCCCAATACTGATACTCGAGTCTAGTAATCCACTCGGGTGATATATTGACACTCAGGCGATACAGCGAACTTGGCAACTCTTGCAATCGGTTGACACTGGGTGCTCAGTCCACATTGATCACTCAGAGATGGTATGCAACTCAAGTAACACTGGTGACTCAAAAGATACTTCTTAGAACTAACTTCTCAGTCAACACCGCAACTGGTTGGCTTAGTCAACACTGCAAGTTGTTAACTCGGATAACACAGTAATCATAAGAATGGCTAAGTGTTTTGGCACTAATTGACAATATGTCTTTCCATAAGGTCTACAATCTACCCCTTTGGAATTAGTGACAAAAACACTTATCATACCAAAAATTTTGATCAAACAAATTGATAAGTCAAAACTCCCCCTTACCATGTGCTTGGGTTCTAGCTCTGTTTCGACTACTACTCTGCAACTCGGTTGCAACTAACTCTATTTTTATTTTTCAAAACTATTTTGTAACTCTGTTATATGTAACTTTCTCTTCTTTGCACATGTGTTTCCTCATATATATACATATATATCCTATCTTTCCCCCTTATTTTTGACACAAATACCAAAAATGCATATCTACAAGGTAATAGAAAAATGTGAAAGGAAATCACAATGTACCTTCAAAATTTGTGACAAAGCCTTTGTAGAATTTGATAACCATCAAATCTTCCCAAGAAACCTGCATGCAAACACTGCTACAAGAAAGAAGACAGAAGAGAGAAACAGAAGAGAATCAGCTATGGCGGCCAATAGGCCAGAGACGGGAAAATCATCTTAACAGAAAATAAGCTTCTATTAACAGAATGAAATTACAATACCGGTACTAAAATACAAAGAGGTGATTCCTTATAAAGGAATCACGAAACCCTAAAAGGGAAACTACTAGGAAATAGAAACTTCCTAAGTTTAACTTAAGCGAAGAGTAGATAAACTAATAATTAACTGATTTAATTATTAGCAATACTCGACTACTCTAACACCCCCCCTTAAGTGTAACTTAGGGAGAAGCAAAAAAGCTAAACTACTGTAGAAAGCAGGAAAGATGGGTCCCAAAAACAAGGCCTGATTAGGTACCCAAAACATAAAGGGAAAAGATGTCCCAGAGAAAGGAACAAGAAAAGAGCAAGAAGCATCTCCGAAGCATGTCTGAAAACTCTGTCAGAAGATACTGTTGGAACCCCTACTAAAGTGCATGACCAGGTAGAGAAGACAAGTGTCTGAAGAGCTGATCAATCAAACCAGGAAGCAATAGAACCAATAGGTGAACCCCCCCATAATGCTGAACTAGGAGAGGTGACAGGAACTCTGAAATGCAGTACCAGAAACAGCTGCAGAAGAAGAACCAGAAACACCAACAGTGCAACAGAAGCACACACACAGGATAAAGGGCGGTGTCATAGACACAGACTACATGGGCTAATGTCATGGAAGGTACGCTCACTTGACAAAAGTGGATGCGCCTAAAGCAGCAAATGCATCATAATCCCCCCATGGCACTTTATAACACAGTGCGAGTACATCAACCGAACCAGGTGTACAAGATCCAAGAATGCAGAAGTAGGCACTTTATCTCAGTGCGTTTACATAACAATGATGCAACAGAATGAGCATGCAAGCTCAGAAGTCAGAAAGAAGAGTGAGCTATGAACTCAGAAGAAGAGATCCTAGGACCTGTAGAACCAAGCACACCACCAAAGTGCATAAACTACAAAACTCAGAGGAGTGAAAACTCAGAGCAGAATCTAGAAAAATAACCTTTGCCACTGAATAGAACACAGAACCAGTTTTTTGACGATATCTCATTTGCCAAAAAAGGAGTCTGGATGAGCCAGATATGACTCCCGGAAGGCAAAAAGAGACATCGGATTTCAACAGCAAAAAATGCTATTGAAATGGTGGAACCAAAAACCCTAACCTCCACCATCGGAAAGTACTCAGAAAGAGCTTTCTGACGGTATATGGAAGTCAGAAAAATACCCCTGTATGCACCCTGTAGAGAGAAAAAGGCCCAGGTACCCCCAAAAAGGTAAAAAAAGAGCCCCAAGGGCTAAAAAACTTGAGCCTTCGGTCGCATGGAGAGCGCTGGGGGCTTAAATAGAGCTCCTGGTCCTTCATAGGACTTTGCACAGAGAAAATAAGCCCCCCAGGGGCTAGCAAAAGACGCCACCGCTCCCCAGCGGTGGCAGAGCGACCACTACAAGCGGAGCGCAGAGAAAGTGGCAGGTTCCGGGCGCAGAGCGGCGAGTTCGGGCTGAGCACCGGCGGAGCGGCAGAACCCAGCGGGGAGAGGCTAGCCGAAGCGCAGAGAACTAGCGGTAGAGCCGCTGACGAGGGCGGAGGGAGCTGGCGCGGCGGCGGGGGCCGCGGATGGGCCGCGAAGGGCGGCGGGAGCGCAGAGCCGCGCCGCTGAAAAGGGTGCCCGCAGCCGGAGGAGGGGGTGCGGGGGCGGCCTGGCGGCAGCACGAATGCAAATGAACTATCTGCGCATAAAAAATGCATAAAAACCTTTGAAATTAAGGTTTTTTTTTTATTTTTTTCTCGGTTTCCGTGCCCGTACGGCACTGGAAACCAAATTTTTTTTGCCTTGGGTTCAAGTTGTCCAAAATGGACAAACTTTATGTGGATTTTGGGGTTTTTGGGCCTTCTGGACGTAATGGTAGTGTCTGTTTGGGCCCAAAGTGACCAAAAACAGAGGCCCCCCCTAAATCCACACAAAACCTTCTGGAAAACCTCTAAAACCCTCTGTGCTTCAATAAAATAGGAACAGGCGGCCACAGCTCTGAGCTCTGATACCATGTAGAATTTGATAACCATCAAATCTTCCCAAGAAACCTGCATGCAAACACTACTAAAAGAAAGAAGACAGAAGAGAGAAATAGAAGAGAATCAGTTATGGCGGCCAATAGGCCAGAGACAGGAAAATCATCTTAACAGAAAATAAGCTTCTATTAACAGAATGAAATTACAATACCGGTACTTAAATACAAAGAGGTGATTCCTTATAAAGGAATCACGAAACCCTAAAAGGGAAACTACTAGGAAATAGAAACTTCCTAAGTCTAACTTAAGCGAAGAGTAGATAAACTAATAATTAACTGATTTAATTATTAGCAATACTCAACTACTCTAACAGCCTTGTCCCAATTATCTTGCAATACTTTCAAGATGTGCAACTTAATCTGAATTTCTATAGACAACTCCATCATAAGCTCAGCAACTGAAAAATTGTTATCATGGATGAGTGTCTTTGCATGAGTGATATGTTTTTTCATTATATCCATATGAGGAATGAGTTGGCTTTGAATTGCTGATAGGGAGTCCCTTGTTCTTCCTTCTTCCCTTAGTACCTCTACCTGCAGATCAGTCAGATACCTGATCTTAACAAAATGTGTTGAACTTGAACTTGGAACAAGTGCCAACTGGTTTGCACTTGCCTTCAAATAATTGTCAATCTTTGTCAGCTTAATCTTTATTTCCATGGTAAAATTTGATGTGTCGCTCAACTTTACAAATAATGCAACAAAATTATTTATAGTGGTTTCTAGAGAGCTAATAATGGTGGATAGCTTTACTTTATCTATTGCAATTTTACCTGCAACATTCTCTAGAACCTTGTTCTCAAATTTTCTCTCTGCCTTTTGCAGTAATTTCTCCTCACCACTAAGATCTTCATTAAACTTGTGAACCATGTCAACAAGTTGGTCCATTATAGAGTCTTTCTCATTTACTTCAATCTCTAGTGAATCAAGGAATATACATTTGATGTCCTCTAGCACTCTGTTCCTTTTCTTCCCATCTCAGAGCTTCTGTTGTTTGGCTCTTTTCTTCCATAGCTCCCCAAGGATTCCATTTGCTTGGCTGTCAGGCTAGAAATATCCCAATTAGGAATCACAATGTCTTCCTCAAGTTCAACATCATCAGTAATTGTTTCCTTTTCTTTACCATTGACCTTGGGATTAGGTGAAGGAATGATTTCCTTACCTGTTCCATCATCATCCTTGTCTTTTCCATCATCGTCCTTATCCTCAGTATTCAGTTGGAGTAGGTCATTAACTATCTTTGCACCAACTGTAGAATCTATACCAACTATAGAAATATTCACAGTATTCTATTGTGACTCGGTCAAGCTTGGCCCAGTAGTAGGTAGAGCTTGATGCTCGGTTCCTACTAAACTTGATGTAGACTCTATGGTCTTTTCCTTGCTCGTAGATAAGACAAATAAACTAGGTGATTGGGGTAGGGATGCCATCACTGCCACTGATATCTTCTCTGCATCATATTACCCAATGGTCTATACCTCAGGTAGTTCTTCATCTTTAACCTGTACAGAAGGATTTGTACTCGGTTCCTCTATCTTATCTTCTTCCTTGTTTTCAAAAAATGGACTTCCACAACTTAGTTGCGATCTGCACAACATCCTCTATTTTATTTCCAACGAATTGAAAGGTCATAAACCTTGGATTATGTCTACTCTTATATTTAGACATAACATCTTTTACCTCATTTTCATTCAATGTAGGAATGACTTTCTTCAAGGTTTGTTTTGTGATGTCCTAGTACATCAATATGTAGATTTGGACTTGCTAGCATATATGGAACTGATGTATGATGGCTTGTATGCACAGTTCTAGTTGTCTCCTTACATCTTTATTTAGAGATGGTGAATCCACCCAACTCACCATTTTGGGTGCCATTTTTTCCTTCATTATTTGTGTTTGAATTATCAGGAGACTTCCTTACCCATTGCTGACTTATCTAGATTTTGATTTCAGAAACTTTTGTTTTGCCTTTCTCAAAACCAGTATCCACTTTTTCTCTATTCATATAATTCTTGCTTAGATAGGTGAGTCTTTGCACAGTTTGCACCAATCTTCCCATACTTTCCACAATTAAAACATCTATTCCATGTGTTGTAATACCAACCAAAAATTTCCTTAGCTAATTGTTTAGCAGGGCTCCACTTCTTAGCTCTGCACTCTGAAGACTTATGACCTTGTTTGTTACAATTGAAACATTTTCCTTCAAACTTAGGTTTCTTAGTGCATTCACTTGCCCTATGTCCATGTTTTTTGCATCTGTAGCACTTACCATTAAACTTTGACTTCGCATTTCTCCAACACTTATTTGATGTATGCCCTAACTTACCACAATTATTACATGTAGGTCTCTTGTTCTTTTGAGTTCCTTTATATGAGGATTCACCTTGTTCAATATAACCTAATCTAGTCTGTCCATGGTGTTTGAATTGAGTTTTCTTTGTCAACTGATTCATGCATTCTTTTGAATTCATCATCCTCACATTAGTTTTCTTTTCAGTATTGAGATCACGTTGTAGTCTTTAATTTTTAGTCATTAGATTGATAACTTCCTGGTTTGTACTATTGATTTCATTTATCATATCATCTTTCTGAAGTGAAAAATGATGGATTTCACTCTCTTTTTCCTCTAATATTGTACTTAGAAATCTATTCTTCTTGTGTCATTTCTCTTTCATTTTCTTCTTGGTTCTTTTGTTCCATGACTTCACATATTCTGACTGAATGAATTTCTTGTTCTCTCTTCAACTTTCTGAATTCTTCATGTAAAGTGAGATTCTTTGTAAGTAGATCTTCAATGGCTCCATCAGCTTCTTTAGAAATTCTTTCTTTGCACAAATTTTCAATTCTTTCTTCTATGTAACCTATGTCATTCATTTGTATTGCTCAATCTTTTCTTCTTTTTAAGGAATGAGAGAGCTGCTCCTTGAGTTTTCTAATTTGATCCATGGCCACTTGTAGATCTATCTTTTCATTTTAAATGGATTTCTCTAGCCTGTATATTTCCATTGCCTCTGATATTTTCTCAAGCTGTTAAACTTCTGATAAGAGAACCTTTGCTTTGATACCAATTATTGGAAATATATTGTAGGCTAGGTGACTAAGAGGGGAGGGGGGGTGAATCAGGAACCAATAAAAATTCTTCACTTTAATCCTTAATTAGATTATCTAATATAATTGCATGCATGGAATAGAAAAGTAATAAACATTCATAACACTTGACACAAGATATGGTGACCCAGAAACCTTCCAAATAGAAAGTAAAACTAGGGTGAGGATGATACCTACAAGCTTTAGAACTACAATAATAAAGTTGGATGGTTAAGGCTTACAATTGACCACTTCTGATGGTCTTCCCTATTAGGAGAAATAAGGAATGTTAGGTTCACCTTGTGAAAGGATTTATACAATACAGTTAAGTATGCACTCTGCTAGGAGATTTGTGAAGGACTGTTAGGTCCACATTGTTAAAGGATTTGACTGATACACATGTTAGAATGAATCAGTGAAATATTTTATATGCAACTTTGATTTGTTGAATAAGATCCTTTGATGTAGAACTGATCACCTGAATGTGATAGATGAGTCTCTATTATTCCTTTATACTATTGTAGCCTTCAAATCAATTTGCCTCTTCATATTCGCATCCATACATGTATTCAATGTTGTTCTGATGATTGATATCTTTTTTACTATATCTTCTATTATTGGATAAACAAAGTATCTTACATATATACATATCCAAATCAATTACCTCCATAAGTCGGCTACTATCATATTAAATAGTATCAAACAATATGTACTAAGTCAGCCCAATGCTGATACTCAGGTCCAGTAATCGACTCGGGTGATATACTAGCACTCGGGTGATACGGTGAACTTGGCAACTCTGGTACTTAGTTGACACTAGGTGCTTGGCCCACATTGATCACTCAGAGATGGTATGAAACTCGGGTAACACTTGTGACTCAGCAGATATTGCTTGGAACTAACTGCTCATTCGACACTACAACTGCTTGGCTCAGTCAACACTGCAAGCTGCTGGCTTGGCTAACACTCTAATCATAAGAATTACTAAGTGTTTTGGCATTAATTTAAAATATTTCTTTCCATAAGGTCTACACTAGTGGCGAAGGTGATTTCACAAGGATTTTTCTAAGTATCCATTAGATCGGTGATAACATAGTTTGTGTTGGTAAATTTCATGCATGATGATAATCTTGAGGATTCATATGGTGTGATCGATTAGGAAGTATCCATAGAATAATGTTAACCTACATCTATGATCTCTTAAGAAGATTCAATGTAAAGGCATAGATTTGAGGAAAACACCAGTGATACTGGAAAGAACAATGAACAGTTTGAGTATAGTTGGATAAATCGATTTAGCGAGAAGTCAAAGTCAAAGATTGATCAGTTTGAGTGTTGATGATTTCAAATTGGTACATTGGCATACTCACTCACACTATATTAAGTGAATTTAAGGAAGAATCAGGTAATATGTTTTAGGGTTATTCCACCGACTTAAAGTTCTATATAAGGAGGTGAAATTATAAAGTGAGGATTGGATTTTTGTGATGCGGTGGATGCGATCAACAAAGGTGGTTGAGAATTTTGAGTAGAATATTAGATCTGTCATGTAGAAAGTGCTACATTCAGATCACTTATTTGAGTTTCTTACTCAAGTCAAGTTCTAACAGGCTTGTGATCAAAATCCTTTAACAAGGTTACTCCTAACAGGGTAAGCAATATCTTAACAGGTCTAAAGATTAAAACCTTTAATAGGGTGACTCTCAGAAGGATTTTTAAATCCCTTAATCAGGTAGTTCCTAACAAGACTTTGTAATAGATTTTAATAGGGCTATAGATACTCTTAACCGGGTATACCCTTAACAAGGTGATGTAATGCTCATAATAGGTAAGATCTAATTGTTGTAGTAGTGAGATTTTTGGGTACTAATTCCCACTGTAGTTTTTCCCTCTAATAAGGGTTTCCATGCAAAAAAAAATGGTTTCCTTGTGTTACTTATGTGGATGCAAGTTTTACTTTTATTCTATGTTACATTTACCTTTGCATGTTGGTTTATTTGGAAGTTTATGAAAATATTTTGTAGATATGTGGTTGCACTGATTCACCCCTCCCCCCCTCTTAGTGCCTTATAAGACTAACATTTTCCATTTATGATTAAGGAGCATTTCTAATTAATGTTACTATATCTTTATTTCTTCTTAATTAGAATGTAATTTTAGAATGGAAATAGAACTAAAGATTTAATAGAATTTATAATTATATTCAAAGGATATGCATTAGTTGTTTTTAAAAAAAAAACATATTTGCATCATTAATTTGGTTAGATAAGTGTTTTCCTCTAGGGTTCCTTAGGAGGGTGTTACATTCTATCATAGTTGTCTTGTAGAGAAATTGACATCTCTTGCAAATTCAATCACTCAATTTCTCAAGGGAGCATCATACCTCCTTATCTTAGTCCTCTAGGGAATACTTGGTGTATTTCTTTGATTTTTTTTTCTTTTTCTTTGAAGAAATGCTTAAATTCATATTTTCTCAAAGCAGGGCAAAATGATGACATTGAAAATTCACCATTCTTCTATTCAATAGTTCTTTATCAGCTTCTCTCTCATAATTAATTAAATAATTTTCTAGTTGTTTAATGACCTTACTAATTATTCATTCTCTCTCATATTAATTAAATAATATTTATTATTTAATTAATTTATTATTTTTTCCTATAAATTGAATAATTTTAAATTATTTATATAATTCACCTTTTCTCTTAAGTCTTCTTATCTTTCATGATTTCAACAAAAGTGCAAATTAATTATATTTTCTATTTGATAAACCTATTGAATTTATATTCTTGTCCATCAAGTAACTTTTTCCTTCATTTTCTCTATAATATGTTGCCTTGTGATCAAATTGATTTTTGAAAATGAAATAGTCAAAGAAATAAAAATTTAACCTAGATTCATATGAGATTGTCCTTCTAGAATTGGTCATTTGAAACCCTTATTTTTCTTGTTGGTATCTTGAGTAAATTCCTAATATTTCATCTTGATTTTATCATCCTTGGTAGTCTTGTTAAGAGCTTCTTCGTACCTATTGGAATTTCCTACCTTTGGTGTTGTAGTAGCCTTTGAATTTTGACCTTCTTAACTCTAAGACCTATCTTGATGAATGGTAACCTATAACTATTTATTATCACATCTAGAATCTCAATACTCTTCTCAAAATTTAAGTTTTTTTCTCAACTAATCTTTTTATTTTTCTAGTTTTATCCTTAAGGATACGACTTTATATTCAAGTCTCTCATAGGCCTCTTCCTTTGTCTTCAAATGAGTTCTAACAACTTATTATATCCTCTTAGCTTCTTCCAATTGAACCTTTAGATTGATAATCATCTTCACTAACTCTTCAAGGCTTAATGATAGTCATGCTTTAGAATCATTGTCCTCTTGTTCAAACTTCAATAGTTGGAACTTTTTCTTGAACTTTTTCTTCTTAAGCACAGTGGCCTTGTTTAGATAAAAAATGAGTTCTTCTTCATGATTCACTTCTCCTTCAATACAACATATTCTCCTTTTGATCCAATCTATTTATCTTTTCTCTTAGGATTGTCTTCACTTACCATAAAACCATTCTTTATTTATATTTAATGAAAAAATATTCTTCTCTATCACTAACTAAAATAATTTCATCACCCTTTTTAGATTAGATGTTTTTGATTAGGATAAAAGAAGGTTTTGAAGGGACTCGAAACCCTTTACAAATTCATTGCATTAAGATAAGCACTAAGGGTCAAACAAAAAACCAAACTGTGACCTACAACCACCTATGATAAAAGTTGGGATACGAAAAGAAAAAGTGATCACAACACAAAAACCCGCAAAAACTAGCAAAGAGTATAGTTAACAAATGTTTTTTAGAAGCTCTAGTAGATTCCAACTCCAAATGGTCCATCCTTGCATAAAAAATCTTCAGGTATTCGAGGTCTTTGTTGATCTTGAGTGATTTCTTCCTTGTGCTAGCACAGGTCCTCTTCCCTAGACCAAAATCCTCATCAGGACCAACATCCTTTCCCCCTTCTACTTCCATAATGGTATTTTCCTAATTTATCTGCTCAAGCTTCCACACAAGGATTTTAAGGTGCTAAGCAGAGGCCTTGAGAATTTTATAGCTCTATCCACCAATTGCCTTCAGGGAGGACTCAAGTCTATAAATTCTAGTATCTAATTCCTCAAATTTCTTATCAAATTGTGTATTCATGGCTTCAACATTAGTCACAACTTTGGCAAGGTCTTTAAAATTTTTAGAAAAGGAACTTAACTTTCCAACACCAAGCTTCTCCAGAAATTCCATCTTGTTGGTGAAATCCCTTTACTTTTTTTTGATATCTTTAACTTCATGGAAGACTCATTTTATGATCCTATAAAAGTATAGGACACCTTCTTTGGCAGTCAGCGGGACATTTTCAGATTAGATGTTGACCTCTTTTCAATAGAGGATTATTTTATGCTTATGGAAGGCCTTATTATTTTCATGCTCATGGCCCACTTTGTATTGGTTTATACTACAAGATTCTTCTTTTGATCTTCGTCATCACTATTGTACTTTTATTCATATGGAAAATTGGTACTAAAATTCCATTTTCACCACAATTGAAACATTTAAATGATAACTTAACTTTTTATTTTATTGACCCTCTCACTTCCTTATAAATTATGCTTCCTTTTCATATAATTCAATAAATGATTTATTTAGATCATTAAACCTTCAATTTCTTCTTTGAAAGTGTTTTCTCTTTTAGATGGATTTTCGTATTCAATCCTCATCTCATATGCAATAAGAATCCCATGAAATTCATCCATTTTTCATATATTTTTCTTCTTCAATGATATAGACTTTTGCATCAAACCTAAAATAGTTTAAGGGATGTGAGTATATTTTTCACAATCATTGGTTCTTCAAGGGTTTCACCAAGTCCTTTATATAATTGACCACTTCATTCACATGAAAAAAGTAGGTAGTAACATTTTCTTCATCCTTATTTTTCAAAATTTCAAACCCTCTTCTACAATTTTAGAGCCTAGACTATTTAAATCTATTATACTGATGTGTACAATATCAACTAAGAGATCAACTAGTTATATGTGCAAACATGGAGGACAAGAGGAGCGATAGGAATGATAGACTGCCAAGGATTTCTTGTGGTTTGATGCAAGAAGAGGCCGAATTAGGTGATGAAGATGATGATGATGATGGAGACAATGGGGATCTATTTCCTCATTGGGTCTCTAGGTTGTCTTTTTTCATGGCATTGGAGATCACGAGTGCAAGGATACTATTATTGTTCCCCTTGTGTGGTGTTAGAATATTGACTCATGTTCTTCGTAGATGTATCCGAATAGGTGGCTTTCTAGGACTGAGTATTTTAGTCTTGGTGTTAGATTGGTATTGTTAATCCCTTGGAAATGGACATCTTTTGTCACTATTTTTGGTTTTGGCAGTTTGATAGGTCACATTCATGGGGCTTTGGTACCTCCCTATTTTAGGAATCTAGTTCATGGAGGGTGTGCTTTGGGCATTTTTGATTTTGATCCCGCTTCTTCTCTATATTTTGTAGGATCGATTTATTCTTGAGTTTGGGGTTTTTCTAGGGAGAACATAGTGAGTTTTAGTGGGACTTTAGGAGAGCCTATGTGTCATATTGAGTTAGATTTTGTGGTTGCTTCTACTAGGAAGGCTTGTCCCGAAGCCTTATAAATGTGGTTCTTCTTGAAAGTGCCTCTTTCCCAGGGGTATTTTTCATCTCTATAGTTAGGTGGGTTTTCTCATTGGAGTTTCTCTTGTCAGTTCAATGACTTCTACCCTTCTTTGTTATGTGAAGATGTTGCCTACTGGTGCTTTCTAGAGTTCTTTTTTGTGGCCAAGGGAATCTTCTTGAAGATTCTAGTTGGGTCCCCATGGGTTGGAAACTTGGTTGTGATGAGTTTCAACATTTCTAGAGGTGGTTTTTTTTCATGGGTGAACGATTCAAGGTTCTGGATTCTTTTTGGCTAGTCACATGGCTATTCTAAATCATTCTTTGTGGTTGCAGCTACTAGGTTTCTCTTTGTCAAATCTTGTTTTTCCTTGCTCTATTTGGAGAGGCTTATTCTCTCTAGTTGTGTCTTCTCTTGACAACTGGGTTTTTTTCTGACTGGTGGGGATCCACTTCTAGTTACTTTGGTCATGCAATGTTCAATGATCCAAATTTTAGGTTATCTCTTTCTTTTGCAGGTTTTTTTTGTCTCTCTGGAGGTTGTAGGTTTAGCCTTGGTCTCTTGGAAAATGGGATTTTTCTCCTCTCTTTAATTTTTTGGATTTTGTGATTGTGGAAAGATGAATGTTGACAATTTTCAAGGGCTTGATTTGGCCTCTTGTTTCTTTTGGTTAAGGAGGCTTTTAGATTCTAGGATCTATCATACCCTATGTGGATTCTAATGCTTCTCTAATCATATGCTTCGATGAGCTCTAATGGGGACTCTTTTGTCTCTCTCCTTAGAGGTTTCTATTGAGGTGAAACCTCCCCTCTATTTTATGAGGTGCTTTTCTACAACCTGGTGGAGAGTTTGGATCTTTTTTGTCTTCCTTATTCTCATTTCCTATTAAGGTGGTTCCATCATCTATGGAGGAGGTGATTTGTATTAAGGGTAAGGATAACTTTGGAATAGAGTACCTTTCACTTGTTGTTGGTTGTTGGTGATGGGGTGGTTTTAGAAGTGGATTTTGAGATGGCTTACTCTTTCTTCAGACTTTCCTATAGAGGTGGAATCCCCTTCTATTGAGTTGGAGGGGATTTATGTCAAGATAAAGGTGTTTTTCTTTTGGGAAATCCTTGGTGCTCATAATTGGACAGTTTTGGGTTCCATGTTCAAACCCATTCTTCTAGCTGACTTTCTTGTGTATTATCTCTTGAGGATACTAGTTAAGGTTTGGGGAGCCATTAAAATCCATGTTATGTTTTTGGGAGCCATTATAAAACCCAAGATGTTTGCGGGAGCCAAGTTAAAACCCATTATGGTTTGGGGATCTTTTCAAAACCCTATAGTCTCAGCTGGCTTTTTTATGATCAATATTTTGAGGTAGTTTTTTTATTATGGTTTTGGGAGCCATGTTAAAACCCATTATTATGGTTTGGGGAGCCTTCAAAAACCCATGGATCTCCTTTTTTAGGAAAATTTTTCTTTGATGTAAGGCTTTTTCATTTTGTGTTGTGTTCTTCCGGGAAACCTGAGCTTTGTTGGTCTCTTCTTTTTGGGTTGTTGTCTGTCTACTAGTTATGGGATGCTATTTTAAAATGTTTTTTCTATTGCAACTATTATTATTTTTGGGATTCTAGATCCCCCTCAAAATATGCTTGTAATGAGCTTTGGGGCCCCTTAAAAACCTATTTTTTCCTTAATAAAAAACTAAGAGATCAACTAAAAAATATATCCTGCAAAACCCTTGACATAGTCATGTTGGTGTTTGAAATACAAACCCAATCACATCATTCCCAAGTTTAAATACTAATCCCAAATCTTTATTTTCATGGGAAAAACAAATGACAATTGGGTATTTGACCATATTTAATATTTTTAAACCCAGAAGATATGCATCATTGAAATTTTGTAAGCCAATCAATATTAACTCAAATTCCCATGTTATCAGCCATGGTTCGATAGAGCAATTGATGTCCAAACCTAAGAAGGATTAGCACATAAGTTCATTTAGGACTAATATGTTCACATTTAAACCAAGAGTGACCATATGAACAAGAATATGGCCTTCAGCATCTTTCTATCACTATTGCACCAACTCAACATGTGGATCAATATCACATCATTGTACACTAAAATTATACAGTCTATTCATGTGTGAATCAATGAATGAATTAATAAAATATTATAATAAAATACACAAGGCCAAAGTAGTCTATGGGACCCCAAAGTAGCACACACCGCATAATAAGGCATCAAGAGCCTTAAGAAATTTGTAGCTTCTTCTTTAAATCTACGCTTCTTGAATGAATTTTGATCACTAGGTTTGTTGTCATGTGTAGCTATATTTCTTCAAATAAAGTACTTAAGTTTTATACTTCTAAAATTTCTACATATTTGGAATGAATTTCATTATATGTTGGATACTCCATGATAAAATATCACTTTGTCTTTACCACTCACATGTTGCAAAATAGGCATGACCCTTTTTTCCCATTCTTCCTTGGGTATCATCCATCTACCTATTTCACACCCCAAATGGTGAGAACTAGTCTTAATTTAAGCTATAAACATTTTTTTCTCTCTATTTAATATTTTCTCTTATATATGCATTTTCCTCATTGTCTCCCATGAGGTTAAATCCTTTGATATAGTAGGTTTTTTTACACCCATTTTTCTTTGATCATATGATACTCTTGATTTTTTCCTACAAATTTTTTTTTATTTGTTCATTATTATCTGGACACTCTTGTATGTTAATAACCCATTTTTCCATCCATTTTTCATTTTGCTTCATCCATGTGTTCTTTCTTCTATCTAGTCTTTCCTCCATAATCAACTTAGGCTAACATGTTCTTTTTCCATATTTTTAGTTTCTTTAAGTAACTTAACAAATGAACCATTGCCAAAGCCTCAAAAGGGAAGATACATGTTTCTTCCAATAGAATCTCATTAGGGACAACAATTTTAATTTTGAGGCTACTGTTGATTAGATATTTTTGGATTCTTTCTACTTGTCTCCATTTTATATCTAACATACGGCTGCCCCAAATCTCACATCCATAAAGGATCACCATGGTGACCAACAAACCAAAAAGTATTTTCTTGGTTTTCCAATCCCATAACTTGGCTTTCATACATCTATATTATAAGGAATATAGTGTTTTCCAGCCTCCTTGAGTTCTTTTTTCAATGCACATTTCCCAATTGAGTTTGTTGTGAAAATTGATCCCCAGATATTTGTACTCACTTACTATCTCTTAAGGATTTCCTTTGTAAAGAAAAGTGTTTTGTGTCTTCCTATTTCTTTTCAAATGGAAGATCATCACTTTGGTTTTGCTAGTGTTCTCTTGAATCCAAACCTCATGACAAAAGGTTTCAAACACCTTCAAGTGTTCCCTTAGTCCATTAGTCATTTATAAATTAAAATGAGATCATCTGCATACAAAAGTAGCTTTATCATGCATATTTATCTAGCTGGAATCCCTCTCCATTAGTCTTGTTGAGCCATTCTTCTAAGTTATCAATATAAAGTCCAAATAGAGTTGGAGAGAGAAGGCGCCCTTATTTGACACCAATATTGTTGCAAAAGCACTCTAACATCCCATCTATGGTTCTGATTTTACCCTTTACCTACTCATAAAGTCTATGTATTGCAACTCTAAGCTCATTAGAAATTTCTAGTTCTTCCATTCTATCCCAAATCTTGTCGCGCGGTACTATTTCAACTATCTTTTTAAAGTCTACAAAACAAAAAAAAAAGGCCTCATCACCTTGATTATTTCATATTTTTTCAACCAAGAATGTAAGAGTGACACTGTGATCAGTAATGAAATGTTTTGGTTTAAAACCAACCTGCCCCTTAGCTCTTTTACCTTCTATTTTTGTCCGCCTACCATGCTACCAAAGATTTTTCCAAGGAGGGAGTTAACCATAATAACATAGTAATTTGATGGATTATTTATGTCACCACTCTTGTGAAGGGGAATCACAACAATGGTCATCCAATTTTTAGGAAAACCCTATTCATTGACATTATTGAAGATACAATTGATATAAGATGCAAGGACATCAATGCCCCATTTCAAATGTTTAACTTGCAACCCATCAATATCTTGGTTTTTTCCCCTTTCCAGCCTCTTTATGCCCTAACTGATATCTTTAATGATGAAAATCTCAGTCTTGGCATTGATTAAATGAGGTCTATGCTTATCCTACTCATACTCATATAACATCTTTGTAGAGTCAAGCCATTGGGACCTTGTGATGCTATTTTATAGTTCCTTCCTCTTTTGTTACAACTCATTCCAAAACTGTTTGGGATTTTTTTTCCTAGAGTAATGAAATCCATCCTTCTTATGTTCAAATATTTTTATTTTCTACACCTTTGCATCTTTTCATACTTTTTATTGTTTTCTTTATTCATTCCACCTCTCAGATTCCTTTTTGCTAGCTTCCACTCATCATCAAACCAAGGGTTTGCTGGGAAATTATTTTTTGCCTCTCTTTTGGGTCTAGTCCTTTTGTACTCTTTTAATGCCTTGCAAATCAAAGGAACTAGAGTATCATTGTCTACAAGGTATTGCTTCGTGTAATCAAATTATACTCATAAATCATAATTTAAGTTGTTTAAGGTCACCCCTAATGATTTTCTAATTTCCCCGAGTCATTAGAATCTTACCATGTGAGGTTTCTTTATTTTTCATAAGATGAATTTGGTCTCTTTGTTGCCTATTTTAATGAATGGCCATTTTTAAAAAAATGGACTGTGGTATGATTTTAGTATCATATCTTTTAAATTACTTTGGAAGGCTTAGGAAACATGGAAGTAAAGAGTTGTATCATAGTCTTACCATGGTCAAATCCATGTCCTCTTGCACTCTTCTATGCCCAATTAAAATGTGTGCAAGTAGCTGATAGGGTAGACAACTTGGAAAAAATATTCCATCTATGATCACTTGGACTAGATCCGATCTAAAAACCTTGACACATGGTATGGTCATGTTGATCCCTAATAGACCTAATAGATCCATGACATATGTAAATTTATACACTTTCACACAATAATGACACTTGGCATAAGAGTGCAACAACATAGTTGAGGGTGGGTTAGACATATGGAGCTTTCACTCCTGCATTCCAATAAATGTCATCCAAGTGGATTTGAGTTAGATGACCTAGCAGGATCAACATCCACATCAACCAAACATTTAGACATAAAAAGAGTTATTTTGAGTGACTAGAACCATCAGTGATGCTAGGACCATTAGGGAAATGTGCACGTGCCTAAAGTGACTTAAGTTGTCACTTAAGTTATCAAGCACTAATAGATCTAGTCAATGAAGAATTATAACAAAATCAACTATGGGTCAGTCGGGGTTTTAGGTTTAAGGTATCGGGCCAAAATGATAAACCCTAAGAAAGACATGCACCAATGCAATCTAGAGGCCAAACAAGAAATGCTCACGATAATTTGTATCATTCAACCTTCTATTAGACATTAATGACATCATATGCATCTTTTAGAGATAGACCATTGACATAACTGATTTGTAGCATCATCCTTTGACATCAATGATAATAAGGACAATAGTTGCAATTTGTAAGATGTGTAGCAATAAAAATTATCAAATTTGAAATTCTAATATAAAAGGAATAAATATTAAGGAAAAAAACTAGGAGATGTAAGAACGCCAACTTCATCATTTTATGTAAGGGAAATATAACACTCACATACATAATTTAGGCTAGTCAAATTATCAAAGCACATATAATATTTAACTGAAATAATTGAAATTAAACTAGAAAAAAAGTTAAATTAAATGAAATTAGATATAAACTTGGATTCTAGAGATGAGTGTATGTGGTAAATTTGGCCTTGTTAATTCACCATACACTTCAACATAGTCCTTCTTCACCAGGTACACACAAGACTGAATATGAGATTATTCATCATGTTTGCCTGCATGATTCAACCTGTTGCCTTCTATCCAGACATGGTTTTTGAAATTGCTCTCAGAATGAGAGTCTCACAACCATGGACCAATCTAGGAATGAAGGATTTATCATGATGAATGCAATACAATGCAAGATTATACTAAGAATTTGAAAGATGTAAGATAATCTAAGACATGATTTTCAATGCAACTATTCTAGAAATTGAAACTATCTTATTGCAATATGAAATTATTCTATATGAGATATTAAGAAATGAGACAATAATTTAGTATTATAACAATGCATAAAAGTGAGTGGGGGGTTTTGAATGAAGAATGAGAGTTCTTTTATAGACTCAGAGATGATCAGAATAGAAACTTTCCTCTTTGAAATAAAACAGATAGAAAAGCCAGTTTAGAATAGAAAGCTTTATTCAAAGAATAAAATAAATTGTTTTCTTCCTGCTTTAACTGTTTTCTTTCTTTGATTTAATTTTGTTTTATTTGAATTAAATTGTTTTCTTTCTCTTTAAAGCTCAATTAATTAAAAGTTTCTATTTCTGAATAAAAGAAAGATTTTTGATAGAATATTCAATTAATTAAATAAATATGACCTCATAATTGCTTTTTCTCAATTATCTGAATAATTAAATTCAATTATTGAAATGAGGATATTTATTTAA
>MU225054.1:1768495-1783389 GCA_018584345.1 Thuja plicata
AATTAAAGTGCTAGGACTTTATTAATTAAATTAATTTGATCATAAGGTTTGTTTAGCTAAATAGATATTTAGGAATTAAATATAATGTATGATTAATGTAGATTTAGGATTTTCTACATTTGACACTCAGGTCGAGTAGAGTCAGTCAAAAACTCAGAATTGTCTAGTACAATAGGACTTTGATGATCCAGAAGAATGACAAATGCAACAAAATTGGTTAGAGTTGCAAGATGCCAATTTTGGGGTGTTACAATGAGAAAATGATATTGAAGATATAGCAAATTGATTTGCCAAACAATTAGAATCTGAGGACTATATCCACAAGTATCTTAGACAATATAGACTAGTTGTGATTTTCTTTGGTTCATATCCACACTTGCAAAATTAATTTGGTACAACCTAAACCAATACTTGTAGAAATCTATTGAGACAATTTTTATGATTGAAATTTGTTCACCTCAATCTTGTAATTTGAGTAAGGATTGCCAGTGTTTATAAATAGCTTTAAGGGAAATATAAAATTGTGAAGGTCATATTCTCCTTAGTTAAAGCCCAACTTAAATTGAATTTATGACTTTAAGTCAAAAATTGATGATAAGTGTATAATGGTGCTTAAAGTGATATTACAAATGGACTATGCTATATAGATCATTTTCTAAGTTCTATGACCCATATTTTTTTTTCACACTTATATGATTTCAAATAAATGAATTTATGAATGAAGAATGAAGGTATTTTACTTACGTCCACGAGGCCAAACAGTTTAAGAGACCACACATCTAAAACCTAAACCAATTTCATGTATGAACAATTAGAATATGAGGACTATTTCCACAAGTTTCATAGACAATATAGACTAGTTGTAATTTGCTTTGGTTCATATCCACACTTGCAAAATTGATTTGGTACAAGCTAAACCAATACTTGTAGAAATCTATTGAGACAATTTTTATGATTGAAATTTGTTCATCTCAATCTTGTAATCTGAGTAAGGATTGTCAGTGTTTATAAATAGCTTTAAGGGAAATATAAAATTATGGAGGTCATATTCTCCTCAGTTGAATCCCAACTTAAATTGACTTTATGACTTTAAGTCAAAAATTATGATAAGTGTATAATGGTGCTTAAAGTGATATCACAAATGGACTATGCTAAATAGTTCATTTTCTAAGTTCTATGACCCATATTTTTTTTCACGCACTCATATGATTTCAAATAAATGAATGTATGAATGAAGAACACATGTATCTTACTTACGTCCACAAGACCAAACAGTCTAAGGAACCACACATCTAAAATCTAAACCATTTTCATGTATGAACATGTTTGCGTATAATAGTATACCACACAAATGTACATTGTGTCAACTCATAATAATGATTGGTAAAAATAGATTGAGAAGAATATACTCTATCTAGTAATCAATGAGATAAAAACACACATCAATGCAATCACACAACATTAAAAAAACGAGACATGGACTTACAATTTCCAACATTAAATATCCTTAACATTGTTGATAGAGATACCCAAAGTCGGAATCATAACTATGTTCACATTTTAAATTGTAATTGATATTGTTGACTTTGGGATTTGCAACGAGTTGTTTGAGGAAGCATCGAGAATCTTGCAGAATGCTTTTGAAAGAAAGATGATCCAAAGTCAGAAAGAAATAAATAAATAACTTTTTTGCCTTTAAAACCTCGTTCATTGAGCTGAACGCGGAAACAACCACATCACAATGTTGACACTCAAAACATTGTTTTATTTATAGTTAAAAGTGAAGAGTAAAAGTCAAGAGGTATTATTAGATGGAAAAATGGAGGGAGGACTTATTGTAATCCTAGTCAAAAGTCGGGACCATGTGAATTTCACACGTCTTCACGTTCTTAATTTATACTTCACATCTTTATAACTCAATTCAAGCCTACATTCCAAGTCTTTAATTTATAGGTTGCAAAAATAATATTTTAACAAAAAATATTTTAATTTGTCATCCCCATTCTTTTTGATACTCATGTGGTAATCAAAGCCCTTCAATGTTCATGCCTCTTTATTTGGCATTTGCAATTATTGATTTGTAAAGGTTTTTTTTATGGTGGAATGATTTTGAATGATATTAGGGATCAAATATTATGGAGCATTATGTTTTTAGATGATTTGGGAGAATAGACATCCTTCAAGCTTTTATTCTGAATTTCGAGTGTAACCTAAGATGTGTACTTCTTATTTCTTAAGAGATGAGGTGAAGATGATTTTAATGGTATATACATTTCTTACTTTTTTGACTCTCAATCAAAAAAGTTGTAACCTAAAATGTGTATTTCTTAAGGATGAGATGAATGACCCTCCTCACTTTTTGACTCTTTTGCCAAAAATCCTAAGCTATATATTCTTATATTTGATAACATAATGATCCTGTGGACGCCTTTAAATTCTCCAAAAGAACTCCTATTTAAAACTGCACTTTTCCCATCATTACAAATTTTTTTTTTAAAAAGAAGAAAATAATTAAATTATATAAATATAAATATGTATAATTTTTTAAAATAAAAATGATAAATAAATATACATTTAAGTTAGCATATATTTTTTACAAATATAAAATATACTTTTAAAAACTAATGAGATTAAAATTGACAAATTAATTTTTTTTAAATATAAATTAGTTTTTTATTATTTCTCGCATAGTTGCAATAAATATATAGATAACAATGATAAATATTTTAATAGCTTTTTAGATTTTAAATATATTGGAAACTAATTATCTATAACACACACTACAATATAATTCATTTTTATAAGGGCAAGTCCCGAGAGATACTAAACTTTGCTTCTTATTTTTAAGCATTGCTTGTAAATAGTATTTTTATATAAAAAAAATAAATTGTGGAGACAAACTTTATGCAAATAAAAGGAATGAATTAAAATGGTGATGTCAAGTGTCATTTTTCCCTATTTTTTCTTAATAAGCAGTGCTGCTTATTTTCAGCCCCTCCCTTTTTTTCAAAGCTTAATTTTAAGTTATAAGCACAACTGCTTCAAAAAAACAAGGAAATATTCCAATTTATCCTTTTGCCAGAATTAAAAATTTACATGAGAACATGGGATAAGACGATTTTAAAATTTTAATGAATATTAATGTGTAGTACTTTTTATTATTTTTAAGAAGTTATGTGGAATGGAGGTTGGCTAGACACAAGATCACAAGATATTTTGAAAAATATTTTATTTAATAATTTTGTGTGTACATTCAACATTTAATTTTCTTAATCTCAATTATTGAAAATAACAATTCAAAAATTAAATTAAGAAAATTATAATTATTATTGTTATCACCTTTTAGAATTTTAAACTATTTAGGAAAATTCAAGGTTTCCCAAATTCAAAAAAATAGCTACTATTCATATCGTTTAGCCCCCATTTTGTAACTAAAATATACACAATTTGTTAAATATGTATCATGCTTTGACCTATTTTTATCTTATATGTGCTTTGGGGGTCTTTACTTTGATGGCCATGTCTGGGTTACATTTTAGAGCATGAGATTTTCAATATAAGACATCTTTTTGAAATTAGATGGCTTTTGATTAGCATTTAAATCATCCCTTAGGATGAGTATGGTTACTTCCAATATTTTATGAGATTATGGCTTTCAGTCCTATCTCATGTATTTATTTGTATATGCGGAGTTTGTCAATAGGGTTGGATCTATTCATTCTGATGGATACGTGGTTCATTTCACATATTTATTTGTATAGGTTGAATTAGGGCCTTTTGATGAGCCTCACTCATTCACATGGATGTGGTTGATAGGGTTGTGTGGGGGATATTTGGTTGACATATTATAATAGGTGTGATAGTCACATACATTGTCTTTGTATCATCCTCTATCAATATGATAATCCTCTGTCTTTGGTGGGGTATACTACTCTATTGGCATTATTCTGTTTCTTTTTAGTCTGTCGATACCAACAGTAGTGTGGAGTAGACTGTGGTCTTTCCATAGTCTTTATTCATTTATAATTTTTCAATTGGATTCTAGGGGGCTGATGGTCGCTATTTTTTATTCTACTTCCTCTCACAATATGAAATACGGGGTCCGGCTTCCTCCCTAGCAATGCGAAGTGAAAAACACTTTCCCCTATGACACGGCCAAATTAAATACCATTTTCCGCTGTACATGTACACATATAGAAGTATCACTTTGTACGTTGATTGGTGTGGATTGGCTTAATGATAATCCTGAGGCCCTTCCAACTCAGGTTGTCTCCTGATTCCTAACTATTATGATGGATCTTTCTCTAGATTCCAAATTTCTTTATGGACATGGGTTATCAATGTTGCAACACTTTGGGTATATAGGTACCACTGGTTTAGGAGCACGACAATAAGGAGTGGTAGAACTTTTTTTCCATCCACCTAAAGAAATAAAAGAGGACTCAGGTATAGTCAAACCTGGTCTAGTGTTGTTATCTGTTAGATTTATATAGAACAACATGAGGTTTTTGAACCAAACAAGGATAAAAATAATGAACATACCCAAATCAGTAGTATACTTCAACAATTCTTTCCACATGAAATGGAAACCATAGAAAACCAAGTGATCCTTGAGCATGAAGTCTCAGATTATGTTGAAGAAGAGATCCCTTATGAGCATAACTTTGAGATCAATTTTAGTGAGTATGAGTAGGACACCCCTCACACCTCTAACACCATGGGCATAGCTGAAATGTTCGACCTAATCAACCTATACAATGAACCATTTGTACACAATAAATTTGATGTCAATTCCCTGAATTGGTCATCTACTTCTCATACCCAATTTTTCAGAATTATCACTACAATTCCCTTTTCCCACATTAAGTCCCAACCCAATGATGACCTATGTCTAGTCAACTCTAAACTAATCAACTGGGACCAATAAGGATGTCCTGACATGGACTTATTTGAAAATAAAGAAGCTATTGTTGAATTCTTAGGGCTTTGATAGGGCATACCATTAGGGGATCATAAAGTTGGACACCACATGAATCCAGATAGGTTGGCATACTTTAGGGAGGCAGTTCCTCTTTCCAGTGAAAAAAATAAAAAAGAAAGGTCACCTAGTGAAAACCAAAAGGTATTCTTTACCAAAAAAAGTAAAAACAAAATACGTATCTTCTGGTGAAAAACTCTCTAAGGCGTCAGAAGATGGGAAGTTGGAACCCCTTCTCATCGATGAAGAAAAATCAACATTACTGGAAGAAGAAACACAAGAAGTTAACTTAGGTGATGAGCTAGACCCTAAGAAAATTTATCTAGCAAAAGCTCTCTCACTTGAAGAAAGAGAGGAATTCATAAACATTTTCAAGGAGAGACAAGTCAACTTCAACTGGTCATATGCAGACATGCCAAGTCTGGATCTAGAGCTAGTATTACATCATCTAAAATTATTGCCCAACATGAAGTCAGTCAAACACAAACTAAGGAAAATGCATCCTGATTTTTCCTTAGTAGTAAAAGACCAGTTGAATAAACTCTTGTACGTTGGCTTCATAAGATCCAATACCTATGCAGAATGGATCTATAATCTAGTACTAGTCACAAAGCATTCAAGAGACATCTGCATAAGTATAGACTTTAGGGACCTAAACAAAGCATGTCCTAAAGATGATTTATCATTACCCAACATCGACATAATAGTGGATTTAACAACATGACATCAAATGTTATCTTTAATGGATGGATTCTCGGGATATAACCAGACCAAGATAGCTCCTGAATACCAACACAAAAAAACATTCACATGTGCATGGGGAACCTATTGATAGAATACAATATCTTTTGGCTTGAAAAATATGGGTGCTATATATCAGAGAGAAATGGTGACTATCTTGTATGACATGATCCACAAAACTATGGAAGACCATGCCAATGATTTTCTAGCCAAATCTAAGCTGAGAGAAACACATCTATAGGTGTTGGGTCCCATATTTGATGAGTTACAAGAAAAAAAGGTCTGACTAAATCCAAACAAGTGTGCCTTCAGAGTTAGTTCCAGAAAACTCCTAGGTTTCATAGTATCAGATAGAGGCATAGAAGTGGATCTAGAAAAATTCAAAGCAATATTACAGATTCCTCCTCCCAAGAACCTAAAAAAAATATGGGGTTTGCAAAGAAGGTTACAATCAATCAGAATATTCATAGCACAATTGGCCAATAAATGTCATCCATTTCAACATCTATTACACAAAGGATTTAATTTTGAATGGACGAACCAAGGTCAACAAAACTTCCAAGTTTTTAAAGATTATCTGCTGAGTACTCTGGTCTTGATACCACCAACTTAGTAATTGAGTCAGCATTAGAAGCCCTCTTAGCACAACACAATGATCAAGGAGAATAAAGGGTCATTTATTACATCAGTAGGACACTAGTTGGATATGAGCTCAACTATTCACCAATATAGAAAGCATGCCTCATAGTTGTGCTTTCTTCTCAAAGCTTAGACATTATATGTTGATCCATAAGAAAAATCTCATCGCTCATATATATCCATTGAAATATCTATCAAGAAAATCAACACTTACTGGGAGACTCCCTAAGTGGTTCATGATACTAAGTGAGTTTGACATAGAATATGTGGATCGAAAAGTCATCAAAGTACAAGTCATTACAGATCAACTGGTAAGGCACCTCTACTTACTCATCAACCAATTACATCTGAATTCATAGATGAATCAATCCTCACCATAGAAATATCAACAATAGAAGTATGGAAGCTATACTTTGATAAATCTTATACCAATAACTATGTGGGGTAAAGAATTGTTTTTATTACCCCACAAGGTGACACAATTCCCAAGTCTTATAGAAACAACTTTCCATGTACCAATAACATTGTAGAGTATGAAACTCTAGTCACTCGGTTAAAGCTGGCCATCCAATAGAGAATACAAAAAATAAGAGTCTATGGTGATTCACAACTATTCATTAGCCAAGTAAATAATGACTATATGACTAAAGATGAGAAATTGATCTCATACAGAAAGTTGATGGACCAACTACAAGCTTCCTTCATGTACATCATTTTTGAACAAGTTCCAAGGGTTCAAAATAAAAATGCATTTTATCCAAGTTGGGGTTCAATGGTATTATTTTTTCCAACCATAGGATTGTTATTTTTTTCTAGATACTTTAGCATACAAAAATTTGTGTTTGTTATGTTTGTTGTGTGTTGTCTTGAAAACAACATTTTATTAACACAAAATTTTCAAAACATGCTAGTGTATTAGGAAGTCAGCAGGTTGCTCGTCAAACTCAAAGTTGAAAACAAACTGACATACTCAAAATCGCTCTTCCAAATCTCCAAATTGTCCAAATTGTTCATCAAAAACCTAAAAATTGCCAAATAACTCAGGATTCTACCAAAATCTACAAATTGTCTTAGATTTCCACAATTTCTTATTTATTGCTACAGTTGCTAATTTATTGCCGCATTCGGCCTTGCACATTGTTGCAACTGATAAATTTATTTTCCATAATTATATGTACTCTACCACAATTAACCCCATATATTGTTACATTTGACTACTCTATGTATCGCAGCTCCGTGTTAATTGCCATAATTGACTTGTTACTCTGTCGCAACTATTTGTGAACTCTACTTCAATTTCCTATGCATTTCCACAATTGCCTAGTAATTTTGTTCTTTAAATTTGTGTGCTTTACCAAAATCTTCAGTCTCATCTAATCTATTCTCTCATTTTTTAACTTTCAGAACCCCTATTTTGTTATCTTCTATATATCCAAATCATAACAAAATTATCTCAAAATTTTAAACACTTAGGAAACCTATCTTTTGATTCTAAGTTATTATTTAGGATTATTAATTTGATAGGTCAGATTAGATCGTTCTTGATCTCCATATCTTAGTTCTAGCAATCAATTTGTAACAAATTGATGCTTCATCTAAAGTAAGAGTCAGATCATATCAAACCATCTTCACTTTGAGATCAAGAAGAGTCGAGTTCTATCCCTAAAGTTAGCATTTCTAGATAAGAACTAAGATTTGTTAGAAAGGGTTTCCCATTGTGTTTACATCAATCATATCCTATCATTTAAAGTAGTAGAAAAATATCTCTTCCTATGTATACCTTTGGTCATAGACCTATCACCAGATCATAGAATAGGAACCACCTAGATGAGTCAACCCATTCCCTCCATGGGAAGAAGAACAAGAACCCAATCCTTATGATCACATAGATCCTTTCAAGAAGTTTCATCTTCTACTCAAACATCTACACATGCTAGTTCCTCTTCTACATGGGGTCTATCCCAAGGTGCAATTATATCCCAAGGTACCCCAACCAGTCAAAACATCTTAATTTATCAAATTGGTTCTTCTACCACATGAAGTACCCAAACAATGTCAACAAACACTACCACTTCAAGTTCCCAAATTCAATCATTTGCACAACAGATTCATTACAACCCTTTTGGTAGTACCCAAAACATAATCATTCCCAACTGAATTTGAATCATGACCAATGTAAAGACAAATAGGATCAATCTCTGTAGGTCATACATTTAGCCAACTCCCACCCCAAGCTAGATCTTAGTTTCAACAACAACCCCAATATCAGTCATCCCTGGACTGAAAATTTTCACGCTTCCAACAAACACTACCACCTTGACCCTTCAACAAGTCATATGTTCCTACACCACAACTGCAATATCCAAGACAAAATCATGAATTTTCTACCAGGAAACAACCAAATGTTGGAAACTTTCCATAGTCACAAACATATATTCTTATAGAACAAATGTAGAACATGAAAACTCAAGTGAAAGATCTCCAAAACTAGGACCAAATAAATTCCTACACCACAGAGGACTTGTACCCATTGCCCTTTTGATCACTTTATCTACATGAATCCATTCCCTGCACACTTCGTAGTACCTAAATTTGATAAGTATCAAGGAAAGACTAACCCAATTGAACACATTAGAGAATTCCAATAGGTGATTAATCTCTTCAGGAGTACCTATAGGTGTAGGAAAAGAAGATCTAGGTCTCGCTACCATAGGACCACTGGGAGCTAGATTTTGAGAGGGAGGAATAGAATTAGGAGGATTAGGATCATTTAAAAATACCACTATGTAATCTATATATTCCATGCATTTTGTTAAAATTTGTAGAAGTATAACTGAAACATTGATAATTGTCGTAAAATATGTTGTATAAGGAAGAGATATATTTGTTTATCTCATTATGCCATATGAAAGAATACAAACAAGAAGCTAAGATTCACTCCATGTGTTTGATAAAGAGAGGTAAGAAGGAATGTAATGACATAAGTAATTACACACCAATCTAATTTAGAGAGCTCCATGTTAACTAAAAATACACAACTAGATCTCAAAATAGGAAAAAGAAGAGCAATCAAATGAATGTATACAATGTAGATCTAAAATCTAACACCAAAATTAGAATGGAAATATAATGCATAGGATACACCAAAATGTAAAATAAGAAATGGTATGTAATTCTAAAAGTTTCTAGATCCCAAATCTTGCACACATTAGAATACAAAACCTCCAACAAAGTTAATCTGATTAGCACAACCAAGAGAGTAAGGGTTCCATTGCAAGATCTATATAATGTAGGGTTTTTAATTCCTTATGTAGAAATGATAACGAAATATAAATCTAATATATTAAAGTAAGTGAAAGAGGAAAATAGGAAGAATGAACTCACCTTGAAATAAGAAGTGGAAGATTAACCTTTGGATCCAAATTTGACTGTTGTCATAATGTCAGAATTAGTTGTAATCCCGAATCAAGGAACTTGATGCCTATAATTTTCCACTGTGCAATTTTCAACCAAAAAGTGCAAGACTATGTCAATTTTTAAGGACTAGGTCGATATCTCAACTTAGTCCCAGTAGCTCCAAATTTAATGAAAATTTCTAAGGGCCTGTGACTGTGTTTGTGTCTTCTAGATATAGATCTGCAACTCCACAACTTAATCCTACACACAAAAAGAAGGGGAAGAAGGTTGAGGGGAGGGGTTTTCCTTAGTCAAACCCCTGTTTAAGAAACAACTTGGAATTGAAATAAATAAAATGAAAAGAGTGCTTCCATGTAGAAAAGATTAGGTCTAAATAATGGAGTGTATCATACCATGTAGATACAATTGTCTCTAAATTTGATCCAATATGTTGATGCAATAGCTTTAACTCAACATAAAAACCAAAAGGAAATCATGTAGATAAAAACCTTATGTAGTAGATGTTTTAATTTGCCACAATGTTGGATTGGGGAAGAAAGAGAAGAATATTTGATGGATGAATGTACATCTCCTTCCTTGATTGAAAACTCCTTTACTTGGCATCCAATGGGGGAAATAAGCTAGATCTATAAAAGAAATTGCCTTGATTGATTGATTGGAAGGAATACTTGAAATTATTAATGACTTCCTTGCACCTGAATGCTTAGTAATGGATGCCTTCACTAATGGATGCTTTCTTTACACTTGAATTTATTGAATGCACAATGGACAATAGCTTTCTTTTTTATCATGATTTGTAATTGTGGATTTTAGATTGTGAAAATGAGAGGAGTGGATGCCTTTTATACACATTTCAAGGCTCAAATTTTATCAAGGCCGAGTGCAATTTGACACCTTGGAAGAAAATCCTGTCATTGGGCTCCACGCCAAATTTAGGCTAAAAAACCTAGGAATAAGTCGAGATGTCAACTTGTTCCTAGGAATAAGTAAATATGTTGACTTGGTCCAAGTAAAATCACCTCAAAATTTTTTGGAATGTCGGGGAAAATGATAAGGAATGATGGTAAAAATTACATCCTAAATGGAGATCAGGGCAGATCCTGAAATCTGAAAAATAAATGCATAGGTCCTAGGTGAAAAATGAATTATGTGATTGGATGGAAAAATGGAAAATCATGCATAGAAGTTAGAGCCAACTATGAGTTTAAATGAGATTGAAGGAGTAGGAGGGCCTTAAATACGAATTTAGGAGAAATATGAGGTCCTACCAAGGGAAACACACTAAAGTAGGCACAAAATGGTCCCTAAATGAGCTTAAGCTAAGTGCTTACTTTTTAGGACAATACATACATATGTACACACACACACACACACACACATATATATACACACACACATATACACACATATACAGATATACATACACACATATACATAGATGCATATGCATACATACTTAGATATATATGCATGTATGTATCTGTATGTGTGTGTACATATATGTATGTGTTTATATATATATATATATATATATATATATATATAAAGTAATTAATTATTTCACTTATTAATTAAATCATTTAGATTTAATTATTAAGTCGCTTATTATCTCTAGTTTACTTACTTGCTAAACTTTAGGCATGTAATAATTAATTCTTTTATTAATTATTATCATGCAACCTAGGTTTTGGCCTTTTAGGGTTTTGATCACCTAAATAAGGTTTGATCTCTTTGTAATTATTTTATTATTTGAGAATGCTATTGTATTGAGGGTTTTCTCTCAATTGTTTACATAATATGTTTCCTCTTTCATCGATCTATTATTTTTGGCCTCCGTAGCTTTTGCGCCTCTCTTTCTATGACAGGTTTGCATGCAGGTGATTCTTGGGAGTTGTAGGGTTGAGTTTTCATCAACTTCAATATGGTATCAGAGCTCTAGATCTTCATGCACCTATTCTCTTCATGAGAGATTTGGCCTTATTCTTCAAATCTGTGTTTTTCAAGAGGTTTTCTATTTTGGATTTTTGTGGATTTGGGGGGAGTTTGTTTTTGGAGCACTTTGGGCTCAAATGAGCCTCACGATTGCGCTCAAAAGACTCAAAACCCCTATTTTCATATAAGGAACGTCCAATTTGGACACAGTTGCATTTTGAGGCAATTTTTTTTGTTGTATGACCCTTTTATGTGCACATTTTTTGAGGTGGAAATAATAATAATAATAATAAAATAATAAATTATCCTTATTATTATTTAATTTTTTTTCAAAAAAATTATGTTTCTTGGTACCTTTGCCAATTTTGGCAGTCCCACCATATTTATCGGCATCGCCAGATTTAGTCGAGTTTCACCGACTTTAGCCCAGATTTCTTAGGACTCTTCTTGTTTTGGATTAGTCTTCATTTTTTTCTCATATCTTGAGCAAACAAAAGCATTTTTGGGAAAACAAGATAGCGTCAGAAAGCTGGTTCTGAGTCCAAGATTTTTTTGCAAGTTTGGTTTCCTAATTTTATTTTTTTCTACATTTTTTTCCAGTCAAAGTCACGGTTTCCTTTTTGCACTCTAGGAGGCATATCTTTCTCACCCAGTCTCCATTTTCTGACTTGTGCATAATGTTGGAAATATGGTTATATGCTCTTTCCTTTGGTATGGGTCTCATTCTAGAATTTGCTCCAAGTACATTTTATTCAAGTTTTTTGTATTTTTGCAATCTGGTGAATGTCTTGGATGTTTCAGGTCTTGGGTCACTTTCCTTGCATGGGATGAATCCTTTTTAGCCATTACTCATGTTCTTATAGGTTTTTGTAATTCATGAGCATTGTAGACATCTATTTCTATAGCATTTCTTATTTGGAAACACACTGAGATAAAGTGTCATTTGTTGCATGCTTGGGATCTTGTACATTTTGTGTGTTTATACTCACACTACATTATAAAGTGCCATGGGGGGTTTGATCTACCTTTTTCAAGTGAGTATTCCTTCCACAACATTAGCCTCAAGATGTGTATCAAGAGAGTGATCCTTCCACAATATCATCCTTTATATATGTTTGTACTTTCTTCTGCACTTTCCATGTTCTTGGTTCTTTGACATGCAGTTATTCTTGGCAGTCTATTTCAGTGTACCTATCATGCCTCTCCCTTCTCAATATTATGGAGGGGGGGGGGGTATCTCTTGTTGGTTCTAATGTTTTCTTGGTTCGATGGAGTGAGTTATGTATTCAGTATTTTCTCCTATGTACTAGGTGGATGCAGTAGCTGGGTACCTATGCATTTTGGTGAGATGGATCATTTACCATATAGACACTATTTTATTCTTGTTTTGGAGGAATCCTTCCATCTTTTGATAAAATCTTTAGAGTTTGGTGTTTTTTCTATCTATATCTTTGAGTTCCAATGTTTTCCTTTTCTTTTCATCTTGATTCGAGTAGTGTCATTTGAGGTCGCTCATGCAGATTATAGTTTTCTCTACCTGATCATGTTCTAATACTGTGAAGGTTCCATCAGTTATTCTTCAACAATCTTTGCAGTGTCTTTCTTCAGTGGTGTTCTTCATGTTCATCCTTTGTTCCTATTTTCTAGGACATTCTATAGATTGGAGGCTTCTTCAGTCCTTCACTAGGCTTCATCTCTTTTTAAAGAGGGGTTTTCCCACTGTGTTTTCTTCTTTTCTCCTCTTTACAAATATCTTTTGTACTTCGGTACCTGATCAGGCCATCTTGTCAGGACCCATTTCCTTCTTTCAGTAGTTGTTTCTTGGTTTTAGCTACTCCCAAAGTTTATCTTAAGGGGAGGTATTAGAGTAATAAGTTGTTTCACTTATTAATTAAATAATTTTTATTTAATTATTAAGTCACTTAATATGTCTAGTTTACTTAAGCTAAACTTTATGCATGTAATAATTAATTCTTTTATTAGGCTAAAAGCACAATAATCTGTCACCCTTTTACAAAGGAAAAGGTTAACAACACCAAAACTGTAAAACTTCAAGGGCATAAAATCACATTTCTGTTGAGAATTTGAAGATGATGTAAATTGATGGAATGTATGAAATAGGATGACTTATATGCCTATAATTTCTTTTAAAAAAATTGAACCAAAATTAATATGTTTTTTGAGTTTTTTAGGTCTATTTTTTCATTTTCTAAAAAATATTGTAAATCATGGAGTTTACTTCCCGCTAAATCATTATAAGTAAAACATTATTTTTTCCTCCAATTTCATAATATATTTTAGATGACATGTATAGATAGTGTAGAAAAAGAAAGAAATGTTTTCGATGTATATTTTGCCCGTTATAAGTATTCAAAGTCGAACTTACTGGAAATCAACAGTTTTTGTCTCCCATCATTTTCCCCCTATCAAAACTATACCAAAAACCAAATAAATTACATATTATTGAAGAGGACTCCTCTCTTCTCTAGTGTTATTTATGTTTTTAAAAAATTTCTGAATTAATTTAGAATTTTTTTATATTATCTGAATCAACAACTTTTGAACGCTTTAATAACCTACATGTAGTTTTTAACAAATTTGTTCAATATTTTGTAGTTGAAACAATATAAAATTTAAATGTCAAGAATCATAGTTCCGAGATCTACAAAGGGGCACTTTTAGTTTTTTGACATTGTCTAGTTTGAGAAAAGAAAAAAATAGCAATAGTACAAACTTCTAGATTTTTTGTGTTTTTGGAGGTTTGGCTGCGAACATGGCATGCCACCTAGGTAGACTCGGCCCAGTCAGACTCAGCCAAGTCCAACTGGCCCTCGCATTGGCACATGAATGAGCCTACTTGGCCATGTAGGCTCCATTCAGTGCCATGTTGACTTGGCCAAGTTAGACTCGGCCAAGTCTGTCTGGGTCGAGTCAATCAAGTTAGCTTAAAAGGTGACACATTATTGTGCTTTAACCCATTAATTATTATTGTGCAATCTAGTTTTTTCCCTTTTAGGGTTTTGATCACCTTTATAAGGTTTGATCTCTTTGTAATTATTTTATTATCTGAGAATGCTATTGTATTGAGGGTTTTCTTTCCATTGTTTACACAATATGTTTCATCTTTCATCAATCTATTATTTATGGCCTCCATAGCTTTTGCTTCTCTCTTTATGTAACATGTTTG
>MU225054.1:1800296-1825880 GCA_018584345.1 Thuja plicata
GAATTTAATTAAAAGGGAGATTAAACCTTTTAATTAAATAAGAGGAATTTTATTTAATTAAAAGGGAGGTTAAATCTTTTAATTAAATAAGAGGAATTTTATTTAATTAAAAGGGAGATTAAATCTTTTAATTAAATAAAAATGGTCAAACCTTAGGAAATATTGAAATAATTGAATAATTGAATTAATTACAATTTGATCAAGGAAATTGATTTGAATTGAAAATGTTCCAAAGCATTGATTCAGAAAATTTGATAAATTTATAAAATAATAAATGGGGCCCATAGTCTAGGCGACCATTTTAGGGTGCATACATCCCTAGTAGTGTAACACCTCCTATGGTAGGCCACCAAAGTTGGGTTGCTTCTTAGACTATTAAAACCTTTATTTTGGCCTCTTTTCCCTCTTTCTTGGTCATTAAAAATATTTCTAGGTTATTCTTGCACACTTCTTGTCTATATCTGCAACTTCTTGGTGATCTTATAGCTATTTTGGTAATCCTATATTGTTGCTCAACCATCACATTTTCTTATCAACTTGTCCTCACCTTTGCTTTACTGGGCTCCGTCTTCTTAGATTCAAAGGGTAGTTGTCTCTCACACCTCACACTCACTTGTTTCAAATAGATAAACCATATCAATATAGTTCTTAATCAATCATATCTCTATCTTGGTTGTCCATTGAGGTGGAAACACCAAAATGGCATGACTCCTAACAAATAAGTTACACAAAATTTTTCTTGGCTTCCTGGGTGTAAGCTCAAGGGGTGGATTGTGGTGGCATTTCGAGAGGTTCTTTCAAATAGTTGTAATATTTCTTTTCTTGTCCTTCATATTTAGATTTGTTTTTTTTAATCTTGTAGTGTACTTTTTGTTACTTGCATGTACTCTACTTTCTATTTTATTTAAATAGTTTATTTCCTTGTACCTTTTTTGTATACTTTTTTGTATGCATGTGTGTTGTGTTGGTGTCTTACATCCACAATATAGTATTTGACTTGTGTAGACTTCTTGGATAGAGAGCTAATAGAGCTTACCAATTGGTCTTTGTTGTTTTCTCTTTTATTTTATTAGTATAAATATTTTTATCGTCCATAGTCTAAATACTTTTATCATCTTGTATCATGAAGCTATTTTGGTTTCTATAACTTTGTATTCTAGTTATTTAATTCCCTCTTAATTTAATTTAATCTTCCTAGCTCACTAGAGTACTAGTATAAGAAGTGAGGAGGTATTGGTTTGATTAGTCCCTTGAGGTTTCATTAATCTCGAGGGAAGTGATCCCTTTTTCACACTCATCTAATGATTCCTTATCAAGATTCATCCGCATATAGTTTTGAGTCAAATACATTGACTTATATTTCATGAGTAGTGGTTCACATGAACCCATATTTTATGAGTACTAGTTCAGATGAACCTATCTCTCATGAGCACAAATCACCCATATAAAAATATGATTTCTCATATAATGGTGTCTTATCAAGATTCTACTGTAAAGTTTTTGTTTCAGAGCCATTGACCCATATTTCATGAGTAGTAGTTCACATGAACCAATCTCTCATGAGCATAAATCATCCATATAAAATATGAATGCTCATCTAATGATGTCTTATCAAGATTCAATTTCATATTTTTTTGAGTCAGATTCATTGACTCATATTTCATGTGTAGTAGTTGACATGAATCCTTAGTTCATGAGTAGTGAATCACAAGAACCAAGCTCTCACGAGTAAAAATAATCCATATAAAAATATAAATTCTCATATAATGATGTCTTATCAAGACTCAACTACATAGTTTCTTGGGTCAAATTCATTGACTCGTACTTCATAAGCAGTAGTTCACATAAATCCATATTCATGAATAGTGATTCACATGAACCATGCTCTCATGAGCACAAATCATGCATATAAAAGTATTAACTCTCATCTAATGATGTCTTATCAAGATTCAGTTGCATAGTTTTGGAGTCAAATTCATCAACTCATATTTCATGTGTAGTAGTTCACATGAATCCATATTTCATAAGTAGTGATTCACATAAACCAAGCTCCCATGAGCATGAATCATCCATATAAAAACATGAATGCTCATCTAATGATGTGTTATCAAGATTCAATTGTACAGTTTTGGAGTCAGATTCATGGACTCATATTTCATGTGTAGTAAGTTCACATGAATTCATATTTCATAAGCAATTGTTCACATAAACCAAGATCTCATGAGCATGAATAATCCATATAAAAATTTGAATGCTCATAGTGATTTACATAAACCAAGCTCCCATGGGCATGAATCATCCATATAAAAATATGAATGCTCATCTAATGATGTGTTATCAAGATTCAACTGCATAGTTTTGGAGTCAGATTTATCGACTCATATTTCGTGTGTAGTAGTTCACATGAATCCATATTTCATCAGCAGTGATTCACATAAACCAAGCTCTCATGAGCATGAGTCATCCATATAAAAATTTGAACGCTCATCTAATGATTCCTTATCAAGATTCAACTGCATAGTTTTTGAGTGAGATTCATCGAGTCATATTTCATGAGTTACTATTCACATAAACCCATATTTCATAAGTAGCGATTCACACGAACCAAGCTCTCATGTGCACGAATTGTCCATATAAAAATATGAATGCTCTCTAATGATGTCTTATCAAGATTCAATTGCATAGTTTTTGAGCCAGGTTCATTAACTCATATTTCATGAGTCGTGGTTCACGTGAACAAATATCTCATGAGCAAGAATTGTCCATATAAAATATGAATACTCATCTATTGATGCCTTATCAAGATTCATCTGCATAGTTTTTGAGCGAGATCCATTGATTCATATTTCATTAGTGGTTCATGTGCACCCATATTTCACGAGTAGTGGTTCACATGAGCCCATTTGTCATGAGCATAGAGCATCCGTATAAAAATATGAATGCTCATCTTAAGATGCCTTATCAAGAATAAACTCCATAGTTTTTGAGTCAGATTCATTGACTCATTTGATGAGTAGTAGTTAAATAGTCCATATAAAAATATGAATGCCCATCTAAAGACACCATATCAAGATTCAACTTTTAGAGTCACGGTCATTATCTCATATTTCATGAGAAGCGATTCATGGGAATCTAATTTGAGTGGTCCACTTAGCACTAATAATATCTATATGATGACATTGAGACACCTTAAAAGATCACCAATCCCAATAACTAGTTTTATTACTCTTAGGTAGTGAAAGAGACAAAGTATAGATAGAGTAGATTAGTGTTAGAATAGGAACAACCATTCAAAGTCAAAGAGGAAAAAGGTGAAAAAGAATAGAAAAGCATAGGTTAATGTGAATAATACCATGAGAAGAGAGTGAGTGGAAGAAGTTAATGGTAATCCATAGTCCCCCGTGTCCATGCGAGACTCGTGAGGAGGTTACATGTGCCAATCCCAACAAAACCTCCCTGAACAAAACGTGGAAAACAAAATGACAGCGGATTTTGATCATCATAAATATGGAGGCGGCTTTCTAACGGCTCTGTTAGAATATTCCCTTTGCTAGACTGCCGCGGTTCCACTCTAACGGCCATCTCTCTCTGAAGCTAATATTTGTCTTTTTAATACGCATACAAATTCATTCAAAATCATTTTTGGTTGGATCTCAGCAGGGGAATAATTCCCCAAGTTTGAGAACAGTAATTTGTTTTTGTCCTCCTCGCTGCCTATGCGCTGTAATCACTATTTCATTCAGTACTCATCTGCGATAGTCAGGTTGGTCCCAGCATCCTCCCTTTCGTTTCTCAATAACAAAAATACGGCTCTCACTGTAAGGGAAAATGCTTTCTTCTCATAACTGGTAAAGTTTTTTTCCTTTTTCTTTTTTTTTTTTTTTTACTGCAATGCACTGTTAATACTGTATAAATAATGGCTGTGGAAGGTAGGGAGAGGCACAAGTGCAAATATGAGTGCAGTGGAGAGCGAGGTGTACTTAGTTTTGATGGAATATGATGAGCAATATGAGCGGCTTAAGGCTCACAGGTATGTTATTTAGCCCTGCTGCAGACTTTTGCTTTGGATCTTACCGCTTTAAGGTGAATCTGTGTAAAGTTTATTTTGATACTTCGTTAGGGTTTTTGTATTGATGATGGATCGGAGAGTATTGACGGAAATAATGAAGAAAATTGTTGCTTGTGAAAACCTCAATTTTATGTTTTTCAAGGGTTTGTAGCTGGTAAATGTTGCAGTGAAAAGGGGAGCAGAGCGGAGCTGGAAAAGTATGTAAGCAATAAGCATGATATGCTGTTACAGAAGACCTTGGAGGCTGGATCTTACCAGAAACGTTTCTCCTGGGTTATTATTGATGGCTTTGTGACTGAGATGACTTCTCATCAGGTAAAATCCCTCATCTTTGTCTTAATTTCAAACTACTCTGCGGAAATTGCAGAGCTTTTGGTTCTAAGTATTGAAATCTTTTGATCTTTATGAATAGCCAGTTTTACAGTCTTGTTTTGTCCGCGGATTTCCTTGATTTGTTAAAGCTGATTTGGATTTGTGTTCTCAGGCGGAGATGGTGAGATCTGCAGAGGGAGTGAGGGCGGTTGAGAAGGATAAAGAACTCAAACCTCCCTGATTCTGATTCCGGTTCCTTTATTGAAGAGAAGCAATTTTAAAGGCAGCTTGTCTTCTGTGTGCCAGTTTTCAACAGATTCATCCCCGGTAATCTATGAATTTGCAGAGAATGGGGAGTAAGTGACGCTCTGCAGGTCTCGTTTTGGTGAATGTTTCTTCTTTGTTTCTAAGCTGTGCTGTGATGAGAGATTTCTATATATGCTGCTGATCATATCAGAAATGGCTGATAAGCTTTTGTTGTTTAGTTCCAAAATTTCCAGAAATGCATCCGTAAACTTCCAAAATAAGTAAATACTGGTCTTGTCTATCGTATCGGAAAATTATATCTGCTTACGCATTTTCTAACAAATATCAAGTGATTTAAACTCTTACAGTATAATTTAATTATGTAATGAGGACTTCTGTTATTAGAGACTTAAAACCGCATTCAACTGAAGTTTCATTGTGGAAGGCAACTTCTTGACTTTGGACGCTGAGATAGGTTGCTTGGTTTTAGTCTTTCATTTATAAAATAATAATCAATTGTAATATAGTTTATTTATACAAATTATGAAAAGTTATAATAGTAAAGTTAAAGTTAAAGAGATACTAAAAAAGTGGCTTGCACACTTTTCTTATAATAATATAGTGATAATCTTTCAACTGTACAGTTTTTGAGTCAATATGACTATTACAATATAATAAATTTAAAAGCTGAATTACAATTTCTTTAGAATAGTAGTTAAATAATTATAAAATTTAAGACGAAAAGATGGGATGATAATTGATAATATATAATATTAAAATTAATATAGATATTAATAGAATAAATGAGTTTAATTCTAAATTTGATGTAGTTTATTTTGATAATTTAAATTTTGTAAATTGATTAGTCAGTAATGGTTATATGGTTTACTATTATGAGTGGGGAATCCAAATTGTGGTTGGAACAAGCATGAGTTGTAAGTATGAGTTAATTTGATACCTATGGATTTGAACTAGGATATTGAATAACTAGATATGAAGTCATTCATGTATGGGTCTTTGGAATAAATGATGATAATGACATGATAGGATATAATTAATTGTCAACTTCACATAAAGTACACTAATGGACAATCTACTTAACTAGGTAAAAAACCTAGGGAAAATCACTTGGGTATTGACTTTTACTATTATACTAAATAACCCCCACTCTTGCTTTCATGTAATTTTCTATAAGAAACCATGCCAAATAAATCATAGAGTCAAAGTAGAAATTAAACATTGTAGAAACTCATAAAAGATACCCATATAATAGGGTTTTGTCTACTCTCCTCAACTTTAGCACTTCATCCTAGGTACCTACAACAATAAGTGGAAAAATTATAATGAGTAAAATGCTTTAAGCATTTAAAAATAAGATTAATGATAATAATAATAGTAGAAATCATCTATTAAAAACCAAAAAATCATCTCACTACTACTAGATCATTCATTCTTGGAAATTTTCTTTTCTTATTCTAAATTTTTATCTCTTGACAAATACAAGTTTAACATATGTGAAAGGGATAGGGCTTCAATCAAGATAAAAATGTGAAAGGGCTTTGAGTGAGTAGAAAATATTGAAATAACTCTAGCCAAGAAAAAAAGTTAAAGCATAATGATGAACTGGAAAATTAATAAAAAAATATAAGATCGTATAAAAAATATTATAACTCTAAAAAAAGTGATAAGGGGTTAGATCACAAAAAACATATTGACTGCAGTGTACACACTTAATAGAGTTCAGATCAACAAAAATCTTGGAAAAACATCATGTGCGATATGGTAAGGAGGAACCCCTTTTGTGAAGTATTTCAAAATATTCAGAAGTAAATGTTGATGACATATAACTGATTGAATGTTTGAAGATGTTAAGTTGATCACCGAAATGTAGAAAGATAATACAAGACATTAAATCACTTAATGGATTGTATTGTCATTGATGTCAACTTGATATAATCTGATTGGTTATATATAAAGTGTCAAAATACTTCAGAAAATAAGAGATAAAGATTATGCTTTCAGTAATGCATAAAAGACCAGCATTCACTAAGTGACTGCAAACACTAACAGCTAGTGGAACCTGACAGACAGAAAAACCCGAGAGCAAAGTCACAGTGATGCCCGAGCAAGAAACCTGACAAACATTACCGACGAGCAGAATCACAAGCATAACCGACGAGCAGAACTTGACAGTGATGCCCGATAGACAGACAACATCGACAGAGATGCCCGATGAGAACTGAAGTGTTGACCAAAGCTATCAAAGAGTTAAAACACCGAAAAGAACTGAAGTTCAGAAATGACAAAATACTTAGCTGGCAAGAGCTAAAGATAGACTTAATTGGTTGTTAACATTGTTTTCATCGACAAGTTAAAGCTAGAGATAAGTAAAAGATTTAAAGCTATTTTATCCAGTTGTCAAGGAGAAATATACAGGATAGAACTGAAGTAAAGCTTTAAAGCAAGATTGGCTAAAATTGCAGATCACGCCAAGAACAAGAAAATCAAGAAGTGAGAAATGATGATATCATGTCCATAAAGAGACAATCTAATTCATTATGAATTAGGGGAGTGAATAGAGAAAGAGGATGCTGAAGAGAAACTGGTGAAGAACAACTTCATACAGTCCTGATCAATCAAGCTGAGGAAAGAGATAAATATTTCAGCGGACACCGGGCAATAGAGAAGCACATCATCACCGAGAAAAAAGAAGTGGAGCAAAGGTATTGAAAAGATACATTGATCAGAAAGGTATTATGAGCTTACAATAGATCTAAAAATCTGCAAGTGTAAGTTGTTTGTGTGAAAAGATCATTTACTTTTTCAGTTTAACCATTAATTCAGAAAGTCTCTTAACCGAGTAGGACTTAACAATCCTTTCTATATTGAGATACATCCCAAGGAGTATCAAAAAGTTTGATCATGAAGATAGCATGAGATGCTAGATACCATTTGAAAAACCAAGTTTGGTCATAGAAGGTAGCATAGAGATGCCCGATATCAAGTGAAAAACTATTCTATTTAAATCCTCTAACAAGGTCACACCTAACAGTGTGTTTGTAACATTTAACAGGGTTGGCTCTTCACCGAGCTCACTTCAGAAGAGTGAAAATTTTGGATTACTGGTCCCAAGTGGTTTTTCCCTTAACAAGGTTTCCACGTTAAAAATCCATGTGTCAATGTGTTTATGAGTCATTACTTTAGTTTTTTGCATTACACATAACTAATTCTGGATTGATCGATATACACTAAGCAATTTACTATTTTTCGGTAAATGAAAGAATGCTAATCGGTAAACAGAAAGAATAAGGTTTAATAGTGAACTCCGAGCAGTAGTTATTTGTTAAGATTGTTTGAAGGCATTCATCTTGTAGGACTGAAGATAACTAGAATCTTAATATTGTGGTACTAATTTTTTGGGTTGATTTATTGGAATATTTTTTAGGCCACTGATTCACCCCTCCCCTCTCAGTTATTCTAACAAACGTTACATAAAAAAGATGAAGAAAATCTTAGAAAGTCTAATACTAGAGCTGATGAAGACATATTTCTCGGGTACTCTACCAAAAACAAATCCTACCAACAGAAAATCTTATAAATGTTACAATAAAAGACTGAGAAGGATAGTTGAAGTGCAAATGTGAAGGTTGATGAATACATTCCAAGAATCTCAGAGATGTATGGTAGATATGATTTAGTGTGTCAATTAGAAAAGTGGAAGAAGAGAAGAATGGAGAAAATAAAGTATAAAACGATACAAAGGTTGCTTCAACAAGTGCTCCTAAGATTCCTAGGTATGTATAGAGGAATCACTTAGAGAATCAGATTATTGGAGATACGAACATAAATGTCATCACCAAAAGTAAAGATGCTAAAGAACAAGTTCATTTATGCTTAATTTAAGAAATTTAATTCAAGACTATGAAGGAATCTTGGAATGATCAGAATTGGATAAAATCTATAGAAGAAGAATTGGGTTGGATTGATAGTACTCTAAAATGTATCTGCAATTATTTTGATTCCTTGCTAATTTTTCTTATTTTATAAGAAAATTGCTCTTAATTGTGTTAATAGGGTTTAGGGTAAGTTTTTCACTTGTTGATCAATATTCTTCATATGTTTAACCCTATCCCTGATATATTTCTTCATTGCCCTTTTGTGACTTAAGTCGTAGGTATCAACATCATTAAAAGGGGGACCAATTTGTTTAAGTACCTAGGTTCAATGGTTTTAAGTTTTCGACCCCATGGTTTTCTTTTCGCTAAAGTCTAGCATGTTTTACTAGCTTAGTGGTCCCTTTTATCTTAACCGATGATAGTCAATGCTTCCAATAACAGTTACCCTTTCTATTTCCTGATCACATTTTTGCAATCAAAACAGTAACCGCCAGAGTTGATCACGAATACGTGAGAAGGTGATACCTGGTATAAATTAAGAGGCTAATGGTTTGTGATTTCTCTTTCCTACAGTTTTGGTTTGCGGTTAGTTATCTGTCATGATACTAATGAGACCATCTTTCCGCACATGTACAATTTGAGCAGTGATCTTATGTTCTAAATGATAAAGTTGCTTGAGTTTTAAGTTAGAGGGGAAGGACTGCAGTGTTTTTTTTTATTAGTAACATTTTGTATTGATATTGATAAATGAAAATTATATAATTAAGCCAATTATCTATTTGGCTGCCCCATTACATTCAGATTTCTTGTCTACCCCAACATCTATCCATATAGTCCTAGAACTATAGACTTAAAGATATTAACATCACAAAACCAACAGCGCCTACAACAATTCATCTATACATTAAGTTGATGCAACTAGGAAAACGCATCAACAACATGGGCTATCCCCAAAACAAAGACACTGGAATATGCCCCACCACACAGTAGTCCACCCCACCTCATTTCTCTTTAAATGAGGCTGTTGCATCTTCCTTGGTGAAATTTGGGATGGCACGGGCATCATCTACTATGAACTTGCGCTTTCCCGTGCCACTTGCAATCGCCTCCCCCAGGAGAGATTTATCAATCCACGTTCTTGCACTTGTAGATGCCCTTGCCTCATTTCGCCACCTCTGGCTAGTTGGTGCCTCAGAGGTTCACCCGGAGGGCGCACACTCTTTCTGGGGGTCATCTTCCTAAAGCCCATGTGTTCAGCCTCCTCCTCCCCAATGTTCACCTGCAGAATGGTGAGCATCTTCTGCCACACCTTAGAAGCCTTCAGTAGATGTACTTCCTGAGGGGTAGCTGATGACCAAACCACCAAGGGTTTCATAGAGTTGTCTCCACCTCCAATTTGCCTCCACAGCTCCAAACCCATGTCCAGCCTGACACCCAACTCGGCCCTATTGATGATTTCATCCACCTCCAGCAACCACTGCAGATCAATGCTTGCATTAATGACCTTACAGACCTCTTCCTTTGAATCCCCAACCATCAGCACCAGAGCAACAAACAAAGAAGCAACATTCAATTTTGTCCTCCTCCTCCAGTAGGCATCCATAAACTCTGGGCTGAAGAAATCCATGACGACACTCAGAAAGGCCATATCTTTGAAGAGGAAGATGTGCTTCAGATGCCTAACCGTGACATTCCCCTTGTAAGAATGGGTTTGGCTGCATGATTCCAGTGCAAAGTTTTCTTCCATTTTGACTGCTCTGCTCAAAACCTGCTCAAAGTGTGCCAAAAAAAGGGGCCAATCTCCACATTAAATGCATTCCCAAGAAGGATCTGGAAGACGCACCCATTCATTACTTAATGCTTGTGGGTTATCACATGTGTGGCATTACTCTCCAATGAGTGCTTGATACGGGGTAATAATTGTGCATCCTTATAACAAGTGGATGTAAAGAAATGGAAATTGACTTCAAATTAATCCACTTTGAGGAGAGTGAAATCTTCGAATGTGGCATTATGATTCCTGAGGGGTTTACTTGCTCCTAGGTTGGCCAATTTATCGGCCTCCCCATTTTCCTCCCTATACACATGGGAAATCTGGAAGTCCTCAAATTTCAACAAGAAGCATCTAATTTGTTTAATATGCTTTTCGAGTTGCCATGACTCCAGATTGCCTTTCTTAATCCCGTTTATGATTATCTCAGAATCCCCTTCTAGGTGAACCTTCCAAAAGCCCATTTTTACTCCCAATAAAGTTGCCTCTTTTGCAGCTTCACACTCTGCCTCATTGTTGGTTCCATCTCAAAACCTCTTTGCTACGAATGCTACGATGTTGCCTTCATAGTCTCAAGCTATGCATCCACTCCCAGAAGTGCCTGGGTTACCTCTGGATGCCCCGTCAAAATTAATTTTGATCCATCCTTCGTCTAGTGGTTGCCAAGCACACCTCAATATTCACAAGCAAGGAGTAACCCTTGAAGGCCCATTAACGAGATGGGAAGGACTGCAGTGTTGATCGTAAGATAAATATTGGTTAAGATCGATGATTCTCGTTGATTCATGATCAAAGTTGTTGGAGTTTTTAATGATCGTGAATCTATGATATGTTGACAAGTGTTCTTACCGGGGGTCAAGGTTGATTGAAAGACTATGGAAATAGGTAAGATAGAGAATTGACTTGAAGCCTTCATATTCATTTAGGAGAATTTTCTCTTTCCACTGTGGTAGTCAAGTTCAAGTTGACCCATGAGTGTCGTTGGATGTGCTGATTTTAAGGTTAGCTAATGGTTGAGTTTCAAGCTTGATTTTAAAGAAGTGATTGAGGCCTTTACTCGTCACTACATAGGAGGTAGCCAATAAATAATGTTTTTCTTTGTCGACATATAAATGGGTAAAGTATAGAGTTTTTGACTCATCATGAAGGGGTCTAAATACCATGGTAATGTGAAGCCAAATTTCCAAATGTGAAGGATCAAGATGAAGTCTAGGTTGATGTTGATATAACTATGATGCCGACAGGATCAAGTAGTTGAAGATTTGTCAGATATTTTTGCAAGAGGGATAAGATCAAGAAACTATCCTTGAGAAAAGGTCAAAAAAGGGCAATGGATTGTCACAATCTTTGCATTGGAGAGCTCCAAATTGACAACATTTTGGTCTAGTTGATATGATTGATTTGATGAGTAAGCTTCAAGGAATATTTTTAAAATGGCAGCATCACCAAGTAAATTTTTTGAGTTATAAATATAACAGGGTAGTGGTTTTGTTACTAGAAAAGATAAAATACCCCATAGTTTTTTGAGGTAAATTCTAAATCAAGAAAAGAATGATGGTTGAGGAGCATTGTGCAAATTATCGGTGTAAGCTCTATGATACTAAAATAAAAGTTCTTCCAAATGAGTCATGTGTTTATAATCAGAGGAGTCTTGAAAGTGGTAGGAATAATTAGAGGGGTCTTGAAACCCATTTTCCCATTATTTGGGCCCTTATTGGTTGTTCCACTTCCTCCCATCCATCTTGGATGGGCTTAGGTAAGTAGCAAGGTTCACAGGGTGGAAGAAAAAATTTTAGGATGAGTTTGGAGTTGCAGCCAGTCATCTCTACAACACCATTGAAGCTGCAACCTCCTCTCCTCCTTATAAGTTTCCCAGTGGAACTTATTTTACACTTTCTATGATCCTAGGCATGTAGGTTGGAGCTCCTCCTCTAGTTTATAGGAATGCTTCCCTTTTCCTTGTTTTAGATTTCCTTTCTAGGAAGCAAAATGCTCAGTCTTGGAAAGCAAATGCTCTGTAGCTCAAAGAAACACATCTCACAGTTCATTTGGAAGCATTGAAGGGTGATGGTGGCACAAATAATATATGTTTTTGTTTCTGCTAACATGTAGTTTAAGTTTATTTTTCATCCAAATCATCACATACACCAAAACATGAAGACTTTTCGGGAAATATTTAAAATATTATTGTAACTAGAATCACAAGTAGTCCTGCAGTTTTGTGACACATGTCTTTCTTGGCCTAAATATTGTTTTATCCCTTGTGTCTATAAAAGGGAATTCACAGCCAGAAAAAAGAGATGAAGGAATTTTAGGATCTAGTAATTAGGTTCTAGTTCTGGGTTCCAAATTCTGAAAGCTCTGCAAGGAAAGTAGAAGCTTTGTAAAGATTGTCGATTTATGGTAAGTATAACTCTTATTCATTTAGTCTGAGGTATCTCCATGTTTTGTAATGAAATTCATAAATATATTTTATTTTGAGACTGTCTCCATGGCTGAAATGTAATACTCTTTTAAATTTAATAATCAAATATTGCCTGGGTTTATTCATGCACATTTGTTGCATTTGACTTATATTTGTTGTTTCTTTCTATTCAAGGAATGGAGTAATTTCTTCATTGAATGTAACAAGGGTATTGTGTTTACAAATTGATTTCGAATAATTCTGATATGATAAGCTTTAAGGGTCTTGTTATCATAATGTGAGATTTTTTTAAAATATTTACAAAACATGTTTGATATTGTAAGATGAAATGATAGTTATATGACTTCATAGTCCTTCCCTTGGCAATGGTCAAGCCTTATATATCTTTTATTTTGATTTTTCAGTTTGGCCTCAAGTTTTAAGTCAAGCATAGTCTTTAATGTTCATATATGTTTCTGTATTGTTCTTATCTCATGCTCCATGTAAGTTGCAGATCAATGAATAATTAGCCATTATTTAGTATCTCCTTATAGTGTTGAGCCTTCTTATGAGATTTATCTAATCTATGTTAATGTCAGTTATAAGCATGTTGTTGTGATTTTGAGGGCATTAGGGATCACCCTCCCAGGTTTTGCAAAGCCCAAAGTACAGAAGGGTTTGTTATATCCTTGTTAGTTGGTCCAAGTCCTAAAGATTTATGATAATTGGAACTGGCTTCTCCATAGGAAATCGAGAGGTAAACTTGGTTTCTATCTTGTAGTGTAAACCCTTTCAGGAACCAACAAAATGGAAACTCCGCTTGGGATAGAAGTGTAAAAAATTTGTTAAATTAATCCTAGATCATATTTCCTACTAGGGTCATGAGCTTGTTATAAAATGTTTCAGCTCCTTGTCAAATGAGTCAATTCTCATAAATGCTCCCGAATAATCTGTTGTAATTCATCTTTCAATGTAAGTTCTATCTAGAACCATCTATGTTCCATAATTATTTCATAATATCTCACAATTTGTGAGTGGCAACTTCAAGATCTCTGTTTGTACCAGTGTGCACCATTTGACAAGAACTGAAAAAGAACCAAAGGATGTATAGTAGAGATGAAACAAACTCGAGCTCTTGTGATGAAGTACCCTGACAAGTTGAGGAAGGATTCCATATAATGCATATTTTTGGATAAGGAGGTTTTGCAATGCTTATGCTGGTTTTTGAACAAATCTAACCTTTGAAGAAATTCTAGTTGTTCAAATATTTGTCCTCTACAAAGAGGTGGCGTGTAGTGCCCCCCCATAAATTTACCTTTCAATATTGATGGAAGAACATTTTGGTTATTTTCACGATGATTATGCATATGTTAGGATCATTTTACTCACCCCATACTTGCATGTGTATGGTTCGCATATATTTTTTACATTACTGTGTGGCGTGTTTATCTTACATTTCTATATGATGTATTTGATGTGGTAGATGTCGGAGATGTAGTTACTTGCATTGCGAGATCCACACGTTCAACCGATCCCTAGATCATTGTCTATTATATATACATTATGTACATGCTCGACTTTGTGATGCAGGTTTGCAGGTACCGGGCATCGACTTCCCTGAATTGTTAGGATGAGCGTGTCCTATCGCAATATCTCAATGGTAAGAGAGGGGAGATAACAAACAGGTCCAAATCCCAACTGAAGCCATTATTGTCCTGAAACAGTGGACAAATATCTTATTTTATACCTTCCAAATTTGTCAAGGTGATGTCATTCATGAACCCTTCCTTTGTGCTTGTTGTGGTATTTTTGGGTTCAATCAGTTTTGTCGTCATGTTGTCTAGTCATGTGATTGGTGTGAGTTCTATGTTAGTTGGTTGAGTGATTTATTAGATTAATTATGTAATTAATAATTAAATCTTATTAAATTTGGAAATATTAAATATGATGTTATTTAATTAATAAAAATTAATTAAATACATATGTTAATTAAAAGACTTAGTTAAAAAGTCTAATTTTGGGAATAGAGAATTTAATTAATTATTAAATTCAAATTTGAGATTTAAAAGCATAATTAATGAATTGATATTTTCTTATCAATTTACATATTATTAATATGATAAAAATATTAATCCTTAATTAAATAATATTATGCAATTAAAATTACACTTTCTTTTATTAAAATTTAAATATAAATTTAAAGTAAAAGGCTGAGTTAATTGGCTAAATTGGGAAAGTGCTTGTAATTATCAATTATTAAATGAATTAATTCTTTTTACTCAATTTTAAGTTGAGTTCTATTTTTTTATTTATTTGAGTTTTCAGTTGAGTTTTCTTTTAGGGTTGCATGAACTTTGGAAACCCTAGGATGAGTAGGCTTTCTTTATCAGGTTTCTTTTGTTCAGTATTGCACACACAGGTTGCACAAATTTTTACAAGTTTTTGGCTCTAGATTTGGATTGAAAAAATTGTGAAAGCTTAAGATTTTCAAGGTTTTGGATTGTTCTTCGTGGCTTCTATCAACTAGTGGTTTGAGGTAGTGTTTGAATCCTTGATTTCAGTACTCAGATCCCCGTCTTCTATGCATTTGAGATACTGAAATCCCTTGTGTGAAACTCCTTATTTGCTTCATGTTTGTCAAATCATAGAATATAGTTATTGGTATTATTTTTTGGTTATGTTTTCTTGTTTGTATGTCAAATCTGTAGACCTCAATGTTCAATTTAGAGGAAACTATGTTTAGGAGAATATGTTAAAACCCTAGGTTCTCTTTGAAGAAATTTAGGTAAACATTAGAAAAATTGAAATTGATTCAATTAGGGTTTGATTAAAAAACTTGTTAAAACCCTTGGTATTAAACCATACCAATTTGATCCAATTTGATAGACACCATTTTAGAATATTTGATTAAAAATATAAGTTTTAGGAAATAAGAGAATTTGTTTTTTAGAATTAAAATTAAAATAATTATATCTTTCATCTTGCTGGAATGTTCCTTCTGTTAATTTTTTTTAATAATAATAAATCAATATAGTAAATAATTATCTGTTATATATTTATATATAGAAATGATCTCTTTATTAAATTAAAAAGAAAACAAATATTTTTTTGAATATATGATAATTGGTATCTTTTATTAAAAAAAAGGGTTGTATTTATATTATTTATTTATTTTAAAATAAATAAATAAATATAAAAAAGATAATATTTATTTCTAAAAAAAAATTGAAAAACAAATAAAATGATTACTTTTATTTATTTTAAAGAAATAAAAAGAAAAAAGAGAAAAACAAAAAGAAAAAGAAAACTAGAGTGGGGGCCATGTAACCCCATTACTAAAATTTACTTTTAATTTTATTTTAAATAAAGGTTAAGTTGAAAATGAGTTTTGTCTATCTTATTTATTATTTATTTAAAATTTGATTAGATTAATTAGTTTATTTATAAATATTTATAGTTAATATTTATTGATTGTTAATGTAGATTAATTTATATTATTTGATTTATAAATTAGTTTATATTAATTTTGTTAAATATTTTATTTTTAAATTATATTTGATTAATATTTTGTTTAGTTAAGTATAATCTTTAGGTTATAACATAAATCGTTAAGGATTTCTATTTTAGATTTGTTAGAAATATTTAGAAAATAAATAGAGATTAGGAAATAATGCAAGAGAGTGAAGCAAGAGGGAAGAGTTTTACCATAACCAAATAAATGAAGAACTTTCACCAAAAGCATAAGAAGATCCAAGCTTAACCCATGAGACAAAGATTTTGAAAGGGGAAAACAAGGAAAAACCCCTTGTGCATAAAATATGAATGAGGCAGGAAGCCGAGAGAGAGAGAGAGAGAGAGAGAGAGAGAGAGAGAGAGAGCTCACAACAATGAGAGAATGCACTTGAAATGTTGAACCATCAGAAGCACAGAGCGTGATATCTAGATTAGCCAATGCTTCGCCTGAGATTTTCTGAAGTAACCCAATCTCCTCTTCTGCACTCTCACTTTGTTTCGCTTCCTTTGCACGCAAGATTTCAATCTCTTTTTGCATTCTTTGAATTGTTCCCAATTGGTTCTCGCTCTCTACATGCAATGATGAAATTTGTTGTCTCAGGGCTTGGATAATTTGACCAAGTTGATTTTCCCCATCTTCTCGCAATAATCTCATCTCTTCTTGCAGATTTTCAGTAATTCCAAATTGTTTCTCACCCTCTGCCATAAGTATTTTGTTTTCTTCCTTCACCCCGCGAAGTTCGTATAAAAGAGATGTATGGTAATATTCACAGTATTTAGGAGGAACAAATTGGTAACAATTTGAGCAGTAGGAATAAGAAAATGCACACCCTTCTTCACCAAACTGTATAGATGGGCAACCTGAAATACATTTGGAAGTAGAGTTTCTCCCTTCGCTTTGCGCCATTGCAAATTAGCGATACTTTTCTACTCTTCCCTCCAGCAAAATGGCTTATTTCAATGGTCACCCATGAATTTTTTTAAATGGCCGATTGGTTTCCTTTGCTTCTTTCAATGGCCATCCATGATTTTTTCTACAATCTTCCAACCTTTCGTACATAGTTATTACAATTTAATACCCTCCTAGTACATAGGTGTTTCAAGTGAGTGAAATTGTACTCTCTCTCTCTCTCTCTCTCTCTCTCTCTCTTTGAAGTAACACAATATCCTCTTTTGCACTCTCACTTTGTTTTGCTTCCTCTGAACACAAGATTTCAATCTCTTTTTGTATTCTTTGAATTGTTCCCAATTGGTTCTCGCTCTCTACACGCAATGATGAAATTTGCTGTCTCGGGGCTTGGATAATTTGACCAAGTTGATTTTCCCCATCTTCTCGCAATAATCTCATCTCTTCTTACAGATTTTCAATAATTCCAAATTGTTTCTCACCCTCTTCCGTAATTTTTTTTTTTTCTTCCTTCACCCCGCGAAGTTTGTATAAAATACATGTATGGTAATCTTCACAGTATTTAGGAGGCACAAATTGGTAACAATTCGAGCAGTAGGAATTAGAAAATGCACACCCTTCTTCACCAAACTGTATAGATGGGCAACCTGAAATACATTTGGAAGTAGAGTTGCTCCCTTCGCTTTGGGCCATTGCAAATTAGCGAAATTTTTCTGCTCTTCCCTCCAGCAAAATAGCTTATTTCAATGGTCGCCTATGAATTTTTTTAAATGGCTGATTGGTTGCCTTTGCTTCTTTCAATGGCCATCCATGATTTTTTCTACAATATTCCAACCTTTCGTACATAGTTATTACAATTTAATACCCTCCTAGTACATAGGTGTTTCAAGTGAGTAAAATTGTACTCTCTCTCTCTCTCTCTCTCTCTCTCTCTTTGAAGTAACTTAGAACCATGTGAGAACTGCTTGAAGTGTGTGAGAACCATCTCTTAAGTAGAGATGAGTGGAGGATTTTGCATGTAACTCCCATACTCTATGAGTGCCACATTCACATTTGGTGTGTGTCATGTATAAGAATCCTCTTAAGGAGGAATATCTAATTTCCTTATTAAAGGAATCAAAAATATGAGACAAGACCTTGGTATATCTTTTAAATATAAAATACTAAGGAAAGGTTAATTCTAACATCCCCCTTTAATATTTACTTGGGGAAATGAGATCAATAGGTATCACACACAAATGTTTATAATGATTTTGAGATGTTTCTTTTGAAAGAGTCTTCAATAGATTGTCTATAGCTTGATCATCATGTATTTCTTCAACTAGAACTGTGGAGCTTGAATGGTACATAAGAATGATTGCTAAGTGGATAGCACTTTGACAATTGAAAGGTGTAGTTGCTTGCGGAGGGGGGCCCAAATCTTTAAGTGACCATTGAAATTCTTGAGATGCATTTATGCATTCTGTATATTCATTTCTAGTAGAAAATAGAGGTGGAACATGATCAACACCCGAGCCTACAATAAGGCAAGAACCACTAGTAGAGCTCCCATCATTGGGATCTCCTAGTGCTGAATCAGTAACACTTTGGAAAGTAAATTCATATTGCGAATCATTAGTCATAGAATCAGAAATGCAATCTTGAGTTGCATAAAACAAATCTATAATGTATTCATCATAATATGAAAAATCAAGAGGAGTAGAGATAGTATAAGCATCACCAGTATTATCATTATCCTCCACAACAATCATAGGATTAATACTATCATCATGAATTCCACCTTGAGTTATAAACATATCTTGCAAAGTAACATTATGAAATTTAGAGATAATATGTTAGATTGTTCAAAAAAATCATCAACATGAGAGCAAGAATCATCAAATTGCATTGCATCATAAGGAGAGAAAATATAATCACTTTGAGTAGGAAGATAGTAATCAAGAGGGTTATTCCAAGAGTAACCATCACCATATGGTTCATCCCAAATAGTAGTATCATTAGAGTGTGAATTAGACATCCCATAACGAATAGCAAAATCTTGATGAGTGTTATGATTATGAGATTTTTTATTATTAGAAGTAGATGACTTCTCATGTTTAAGTTTATTAAAATAATTATTGATCACATTATCATCTTTCCCACAATAATTACAATGGGGTATATTAGAATTATTATGATAACCATTATTATGATTATGATTATTTGATCTATTATTATGTGATCTAGACATTAAATCATGTTCATTAGGTTTGATTGTGCCAAATTGAATTAACTTAGCCTCTTCTTGATGTAAAAGTTGTTGAAAGATAGCATAAACTAATAGAGATGCTAAAAAAGGAAGAGCTAATTGAGAATGAATATTAGTGATAAATTACAGATAAAGTAACTCCTAAACAAGTTAATTGACTTAAAAACAAATCAAACTTAAGTAAAAACTCATCCATGGTTTTGAAATCCGTATACCTGAGATAATCCAATTGATCTTCGAGTTAAATCTTTCGAGATTCATTTGCACTGTCGAAAGTATTTTTCAAAATCGTCCATGTTGCATGAGCTTTAGTACAATGGCCAATTAAGACATATAAATTTGGATTTAATGAAATTCCTATAAGGGCAAGTGCGTAGTCATTTTTCTCATTCCATGCATCAATGTCTGCCTTAGAAGTAGTAGTTGCAGGAACATAAGATGCACTAATTGCAATATCAAGTATATGCCAAAAATGAAAGATAAACATAATATGAGTCTTCCAAACATGGTAATTGGAAGTGTTTAATTTAACTTCAGGAATTAAAGACAACATATTTGATCAAGCTAAGGTAAATACAATGAAGTAAATGATAAAATGAGTCTAAAAATATAATTTAATGCAAATAGTAAACAACAATATGCAAGAAATATTAAATATTAAATTATTTTATTTTTTTTATTAATTGATGAAACAAATTTTAATTGTAGTTAAATGACAAGTTAGAAATTAAATTAAGATTATAACGAAAAACTGGAAGTGGGTTAAAACCGATATTAAAAGATATTAAGCAGAAAAAATGTATAACAGTTTAAAATTTTCTGTAAAAAAAAATTATTATAAAGTTTTATTTTTTTAAAATATGATAAACAAATTGAATAAGTTATTAAATAAGGACGAATAACTAATAAGCCTTCAATATATAACAAACAATGATAAACCTGCATGAGAAAATGGTTAATAAAAAAACTGTATTATAAGAATGATGATCCACTTGCAAAAAAAATGTTAAATCCAATAAATAACTTGCAATGTTTTTAAAAAAAATGTTAGAAGAATGAAATTGCAAGAGAAAAAATATAACCAAGAGTTTGAAATGAAAAGACACTGACAAAAGACAAGGAAAAATTTTGCGCTAGAGACTGGAGAGAGACAGAGAGGCTTCAAAAATGGCAGAGAAGAATAATATGCATGAAAACAACTAAGAATGGACAACGAAGAAAGATAAAAAAATGTTCTAAAAAATGCTAAATAAGGAGTTACACATGGAGAAGAGATGCACAAGGGGAAGAATAAGCACAGAGCAAAGGGAGTTTGACTGCCAGCAAGGAGGATTTTGACTACTAGATAAAAGATAAAGGAAAAATCAAAAAACACAACAAAGAGGGAGGTGAGAAAAATGCTAAGGCTATGCTGAATGAGGAGGGGAGGGGATTCTGCACTAGGAGAAGCATAAGAAAGATTGAAAAAAGGCTTCGTTAGAAGCAGAAAAACATACAACAACCTCCTCCTTTCCTAACACGGGAAAGAGGGAGAAAGGGTTGTTGCGTGAGCAACAAGGAGGAGGTGACAAGGTTGAGGAGCTGCATGAGTAGCAGTGAGAGGGAGAAATAAGGAGGCATCAAGGGAGAGAAAGAACCCGCATAAGAGAAAGGGAGAGAAACAGAAGAGGCTATGCTAAGGTGGAGAGAGTGTTCATCGCTGAGAAAGGAAGAAGGGGATATCAACAAATATAGAATGCGCAAAGGGGGGAACAAGGGAGGGTAAAAAAAGATAAGAAATATGATAAGGGAGAGAAGCGAAGGAAACTAAACAAGAATACAAAGATATGAAATGAAATAATCTAAAGCCTACAAGAAAAAAAAATGTTAGAACTAGTTTAGATATTAGCAAGAAAAAAACAAACTTTATAAAAATTCATGCAACCACAAAAAGATCAGAACTATTTCAAAGAGATTAAAGAAGAGTTGTGAAAAAATGTATCCACCCTACAAAAATAATGATTTGACAGAAACAAAGCCTTTAACAAAGATATATAAACAACAAACAGAGATGAAACCCTCAAATAGATGTATATTAGAATAGTTTAAATCTTGCACCAAATGTTAGAGAAATAGACTATGATATCCATTTAAAGATAAAAGATAAAATATGCAAACTATAAATCCCTTGAAGTTGCCCGATAGAGGGTAAAGATTGATATGGAAAAAACTATAAACTGGTTAAGCAATAAAAATAGGGTTTGGCAGAGAACCGACCAAACCCAAAAAAAATTCAAAAAAAAACTGCAACAAAAGTTAGCTTGAGAAATCTTGCAAACAATGAAACAAGGATTAGTGGCTCTAATACCATGTTAGAAATATTAAGAAAACAAATAGAGATTAGGAAATAATCCAAGAGAGTGAAGCAAGAGGGAAGAATTTTACCATAACCAAATGAATGAAGAACTTTCACCAAAAGTATAAGAAGATCCAAGCTTAACACATGAGACAAATATTTGAAAGGGGAAAACAAAGAAAAACCCCTTGTGCATAAAATATGAATGAGGCAAGAAGCTGAGAGAGAGAGAGAGAGAGAGAGAGAGAGAGAGAGAGAGAGAGCTCATTACAATATTTCAAGAATAAGAATGAGAGAAGAGAGAAGAAATCCAACTTGTGAGAAACAACTTAGAACCATGTGAGAACCACTTGAAGTGTGTGAGAACCATCTCTTAAGTAGAGATGAGTGGAGGAGTTTGTATGTAACTCCCATACTCTATGAGTGCCACATTCACATTTGGTGTGTGCCATGTGTAAGAATCATCTTAAGGAGGAATATCCAATTTCCTTATTAAAGGAATTACAAATATGAGACAAGACCTTGGTATATCTTTTAAATATAAAATAGGAAGGAAAGATTAATTCTAATAGGATTGTATATTACTTTTAAAATTAAATTTATATTTAAATTTAAGAGTTTGATTATGAGAAAGGGATTTGGAATATATTTATAAGATTCTAATTTAATAATAATGGATTGGGGATTGGATGATTTAATTTACTCATAATTAATTTGGGGTACGACTTAATGTTATTTATATTATTTGATCAGAAGATAGTTTATATATGGATATGTTATTTTAATTGGAGTTTTATTTTGCCTTTGTTGTGGTTAATTGTCATTATGGGTAGAGTGATGCCCTAGGAGGGATTTTGTTTTCTGGGACTTGCATTATTTTATAGATCTATTCTTTTGCACTTTGGGTTCATATTGTGGAGTATTTATAACCATTTTCATATATTGATTGGTTCTTGTATTGTTTTGTATACATCTGTATCTTATGTTGTGTATTCTCTGAGTCTCCATCTGTTTCTTATGTTGTGTATTCTCCGAGTCTCCGATCGTTATGTTATTTAACCATGAAAAGGTGACGACCAATTTTGTGTTGAGTCCTAATTATCTTGGTCACCTTGTTTCTACTGTTATGGTGGTTCAATGTTCTGAATGATTATATTTTGGATTATGTTACTCAATGTTTGGAGATGGGTTCTTGTGATGTTTTGATGATCATTAATCTTGTGATGTGATACATGAATTTGCATTATTTTGTTGAGATGTCTAGTATGGGATGGACAGTTTGGATCCTTGTATAGGATGATATGTTATTTTTTATGCTCCATCATTTTCCTTGGTGATTATCTTAATTTATGATTTATGAGATGTCGTCATGGTTTTGGTTTTTGATTTCTTTTGGTTAGAGCATTAGGATACGTTATCTAGATTTTTAGTAGGGGGTGGCTTGCAATAAGTGTCAGGGCCCACAAGTGGTAGCCAGGGTCACTTATTGTAAGTTTTCTTAATGAAGTGATAACATAATACATAATTGGGGGGTTTAAAATAAATTAATAAGATATAGTACCTCACCCATGCTTGAGCGCTTGTATAGGCTAGGATGGAGGATGAGATGATGCTCACCACCATACGAGGTATGGTTCTAGCATAGCTAATGGCTTCATCTGGTAGAGGAGGCATTGATACTGTATATGGTCACTTAAGTGCCGGGCCAGAGAGACTACCAGGACAAAACTTAAGGGTTAGACGTATATGATGACACCTTCCTATATATAGTCTAGGTTTCCTACATGTGTCAATTGCTCTTGAGTTAGAGATCTATCAAGATCCCCTTGCTTAGTTTTCACTTCCTTCTTTGGTTCTATTATCTGAGTGGGGTTTGTTTTTATCTCCTCAGCACGGTGGGAGTGGACATTTGGTTCCACGCGATCAAGTGGTAGTGAATCTTATTACCATTGAGATTCGACATTCGTGACTTTATGCTTAGATGATCCTTGATTTTTTTGTACCTTCTTGTTCTTCATTATTGGATACTTTATCTTATCTTTCTTATCTTGGGTGTGTGCACCAAGTTGTGGACCAAAAAAGTGGACACACCTTTAAAAAAATTTCAAAATTTCCATAACCCGATCGGGTTATGGAAAATTTGAAATCATTCTAGGCTTGGTAAACCAAGCCTAGAATATATTATAAAAAATTGTGTGCGCCTCAAAACCCGATTGTGTTATGAGGAATTTCTCATAACCTGATTGGATTATGAGACTCATTGAGTTTCTAATAACCCGATCGGGTTATGAGAAATATATCAAAAATAGAATTGCCTGCAGCTTAGGCCATTTTTTAACACCTAAATCATGGAGCAAAACTATGGAGGGTAAACAGTAGCAAAACCCGATTGTGCTTTGAACAAAACATGATCCAATCAAGATTTTCAACCAATGGAACCCCGTAACAAAGGTAATTTTATTTGTTTTTGTTGTTTTTTTGCAATTGTAATAAAATTAGGTTATTTTATTGATTTTTTGTTTTCTTTTATTAATTTCATTCCAGATTCATCAAACAACCCAAAAAGATGAAAACAATGAAAGACCACCCCCCGTAGAAGCACCATCATTGCCACATGTAAACCCTGAACAACCCTTGCCACACATAAACCCTCAACCAAAATCTCCACCCGTAAACCCTCCTCAAAATTCTCATCCTCTACAACCATCGCCACCTGTACACCCTCCACATGTGTTGTTAGGTCATGTAGATGCATCACAAGAAGACCTTGTAAAATGCCTTAATTAAAATAGTGCACAAATTAATATATTGGTCAATAGGTTGAAGGCTTCCAGTCTTCAGCATCACTTTACCCTCGCCACTACATTAAAAAAAATGTTCAATAGTGCAAATGAGGTGTCTCAAGAGGTGAAAAAATGGGGTTCATGGAGGGATAGGTGTTGTACATTTTATGCTAAAGGTTTATCCTATGAGGATGTGAAAATAAAAGGCATAGAAAAATGTGACATATGTGCCCTTTTCACCGATCCTAATACTAGCAATTCCCTAGAAGTTAATACAAAATGATTTCCTATACATTCGTGTGTTCATACGGGGATGAAATTAGATTTTTGGGATAGGTGGTACATGGTATTTGACCAAACTCCTTGTAATAATAATGAGGTTCCTTTATATTTTTTGAGGAAGCTATACTGTGAGTTTATCATTGGCGAGAAGTCAAATTTCTTTGACTTTCGTGAGTTCCAGGGTAGAGGGAGAGGCTTTGTGCAAGATAGACCTAGGGCACATAGGATTACCTGATCACAAGAGAGGAGGCATACTACAAGAAAACCCCTCATTCATGTTGTGGTGCCAGTAGTGGTGAAGGAGTCTATGGATATATAGACTCTTCATGCAGCTGCATCATTGACTGATGTCATTATCCAACATGGCACTCAATTAGTTGGAGAGGATGGATCAGTGCCACCTCCATCTTCATCAGATGCACCATTAGGATCATCCCATCCTGCACCAGCTCCATCGCCATCAGATTCACCATTAGGATCATCTCATCCCGTGCAAGATCCATTATCATCAGATACATTTCCAGGGTCAGCCCAACCCATTAAGCATATCTGCATGAGTTGTAATGGTATATGTGATGGGGTAGACAGCCAGGCGAGTGCAAATGGTTCGACATCCCATTCATGTGTACATTGCGGAAAAAGATGTTAGACATCCACTACTAAGGATGTGGCCCTCACAGATGATCTATTTTCGATGGTGTATTGTTCAGAGCCAACACAGGTTTGTTTAAATTTGTGTTTTGACATGTTATTTTAATTAATTACCTAAATCTATTAAAAGTAAATAAAATTTTATGTATAGAAGAATCTAAATTGAT